>LNGL01000013.1:373442-393840 GCA_001510565.1 Knoxdaviesia proteae | reverse complement strand
CAACTAAAAAAAAAAAAAACTGCAGAGCAACAAAACGACAAAGACCAGCAGCAAAGAGTTTCTTCTAGCTGCGCGCTAGACTTTCTTTCGGTCTTCTTCGTCTCTCTCCTGATTTCTGGGTGGTTAATTTTTTATTTTTTATTTTCTATTTTTTGGTGGGGGGTTTTTGGTGTGCATGCCTCCTTCCTCTCAGTTCTCCTCTCCTCTTCGCCGTTTTCCTCCAAGTGCAGATATACTGTATTTCCCTCTCTCTTTCTCTCCTTCCTCGTCTTGCCAGAGTCCCTCCAAGTCCGGCACTCCTCGTCGTAGACACTGGAACATCTCATCTTGCTCCATTCTTCCCTCCGGCGAAGCACAGTTGGACACATCCGACTCATCGCTGGCCGCTGTAAATTATCCAACCCTTGCCCACCAGCTGTTTTCTGTGCTGCCGGCACTCTAGCTCCGTCATTTCAAGCCTCCGCTTGGCAAAGTTTTGGGTGGTGTCTAACTAATTATGAACAAAAGAGAATAAAATATTTTTCTTGCTGGTGACTTCAGTATACAGTGCCCCGCCGCTTCTCACTGTGCTACTACCCTCCGCTAGCCGCTGTCTTTTTTCCCTTCTGTTTCTCGCTTCTGCCCCCTCCAAAACTGCTTATACCACCTCTTTTTGCGCTGCCCCTTCTGTAAGAAGCCGTCCATTCTTCCTTCCCTCTTTTTAAAACGAAAACCCCCATCAAATAGTTCCAACATCGCCCACTTCTTCTCTTTTTTTCCCTCTCTTTTCTTCATAACCATCCACTTCTCCCTCATCTCTTCCTCATCTTCTTCTTCACCACTTTTCTTCTTCCCACACTTCTTCTTTCTTGATCATGTTGGCTCTTGTTTTATAGTCTCGCTGTCCCTAGGGACAAATCTTGAAATCTGGTATTTGAAATTCACTTTCTGCTGCTGAAGCCTTTGTTCGGTTGCACGCCGTGTTTTTTCAAATCCATCCAATCCACTTATATAACTGCCACCACCACTTCCACTTCTCTCGATCTCTCTCAATTTCCACGCCTATCCTTTTCGTGATCTCTCTGTTCTCCCCTCTCTCTTCCTTCTCTCTCTCTCCCATCCTGCCTTCCTCTACACCTTCCCTTTCCCCCTCCTTCACAATGGTCCACGACACAAGAGACCCGATATCCCGATCCGTCGCCGCCTGGCCGTCACAACAATCCGCCATGGCCGCGATAGGTGAAGAGGACGTCGCCGACGTTGACGAGCCCCCAGATTTACTACGCAAGGCCTTTTCCACCACCTTTCTCTCCCAAACGCCCAAGTCTCCGCGCTTCCGCCGCACCTCCGTCACCAAGGCCGACCGCGCAACTTCGCTCCTGACCGCTGCCCTCCACAGCCAGTCTGACGAGGATCAGGATGACTTCCGCCCGACTCTGGCCGAATGCTCGCGCCGCCGCTCCAACAACAGCAATGCCAGCTTCTGCTCCACTGCCGAACTCACTAGCGACACCGGCCTGACCAGCCCTTCGCGCGCCGAAACCCCCAGCCCGCCGCTGCCCGAGATCAACCACTCCAGTCTCCGATCCTCCGGACTGCTTCACATGAAGCCTACTGCCGCTCCCATTGTTGCAATTGCCAATCCCGTCATTGCTGCTCCTCAGCCCGTTCAGAGACGCAAGATCTCGTTTGCCTGCAACGGTCTCTCCGAGAATAAGTCGGCTAAGCCTACTCCCAACACCACTCCCGCCCCGGCTGCCAACGCGACCGCTACAAAGCCCGACCAGCCCAGACGTTCCTGCATCCGCTTTGCCTGCCAGCAAAAGGCCGACAGCGAGGCCGGCAGCCGCACTTCTACGCCTGCCAAGATTGCCACCACCACCACTACCACTACCACCACTACCACTGCTCCTGCTACTCTCCCGGCTGTTGCAAAGGCCCCCGTCTCCACTGCCCCGGCCCCTGCTCCCGCTCCTGTGGCTGCCACTGCTCCCGCTGCGCAGACTTCCGCCCTGACCTCTGCCGTTACCACCACCGCCCCTACTGGCACTTCTTCCCGCAAGCCCTCGTTCTCTCGCCCCAAGTATCTGGTTGCGGACGCCAAGGACCTGGAAAACGAGCTTTCCCGTTTCCACGTCTTTGCCAGCGAGCTTCATCGGGACGACGACTGGATTCTCAATGAAGACGTCTCGTCCAAGAAGAAGCTCACCATCAGCGATACTTTGACCAAGGAGAACACCATTCGCCAGATTGCCAAGGAGGCCGAGGACGAGGCTGCCGAGGAAGAAGAGGAAGAGGATGCCACTGCTCTGGTCGATGACGACGATAACGACGAGGATGCGGACGACAATGAAGACGAGGATGATGAAGTCTGCGTCGATGAGGATGACGAGGACGAGAACAATGACGACGATGATGAGGACGACGAGGACGACGAGAACGAGGACGCCATTGAGGACGACGACGACAGCGTTGCCTCCAACTCGGACGGTTACCATACCGACGAGGAGACCGGCTTTGCTGACTCGGACAATGAAGAGGACGACGACATGAACCTCTGGGTTCCCCGTGCCGCCAACGTCCAGGCCCCGGCCAGTGGCGTTTCGGTTGCTACTCTGCGCCGCCAGTCTCTGGCTGGCCATGTGTCTGATTCTTCCATTGCCTCGCGTCCCAGCTTCAAGCGGAAGACTCGCCGCATTCCCATCCGCCCTGGAACTCCTGAGCTCCCGGACAGCACCGACTTTGTCTGTGGAACTCTGGACGAGGACCGCCCGCTCGAGGAGGCCTATCTCTCGTGCGTTGCCTTCCGCAGACGCCAGAAGCTGCACCTCATCCCCCAGGACTTCGATCCCAGCTTCCCCGCTTCCGAGCCCGAGGATGAGGAGGACGAGCACAGCGCATCTCCCCACGGCCGCCACCACGACAGCGACGATAACAACGTCTGGCTGCACGGGGAGATGGAAGACATCCACCACGATGTCGAGCGCCTTGGCCGCCGTCGCTTCAAGGCCCAGCGCGCTGGATCTCCCAGACCCTCGCGTCTGCACTCGCCCCCTCCTAAGCATAACCGTCTCCATTCTCCTCCCCCCAAGCACCGCATGCATTCGCCCCCTCCCAAGCACCGTATGCACTCGCCGCCTCCCAAGCATCGCGGTGGCCACGGTGTTGCGCACAAGCCCCGTGTCTGGTCGCCGCCGTTTGAACAGCAGCATCAGCAGCAGCACTCCAAACACGGCGATATGATGGTGTCGCCGCTGATCTCCCCCACCAACGCCGGCGCCGTGCCCATCCCCACCGTGGGCCCGCGCGCCGGCCAGCCGCAGACCAAGTCTCTCCCGCGGCCGCCGTCGCTGTTCCCGCAGGTGCGCCTCGGCCGCCGCAAGAACGCGGCGGCGTCGAACCACGTGCGCGGCGCGATTGACATTGTCAAGGGGCTGGAGAAGAAGAAGCAGCGCCGCAAGGAGAAGGTGTACCAGCAGTACTGCAACCGCGCCCGCAAGGGCCACATCACCGAGCGGAAGCCCGCTCCCGGTGAGGGTGCCGAGAAGATGCGGGCCTTGGCCCTGCTTCTTACCGGAAAGACGACTCCGAACGGCAACTATGTCATGTCGGTTTAGTCTTGAGGGGATGAGTGTCTGTCCGTGACTCTCCCCTCCCGCCCCACCGGTTTGGTGTGTTCTATTATCTGAATGAAAAAAAAAAAATATTTCTATAAGACAAAAAAGCAATATCTACTTGATCATCTGCCCTGTTATGGCTGTTTTCAAATTTGAATATTCCCCCTCCCCCTCCCTCTTCCTTTTCTTTTCTTCTTTTCTTCTTTCCTACATTGGTACTGTTCAAACTCGGGAGTCGGCTCTGGAAAAGCCCTCCTGCGTTTGCTGGTAAATTAATGTATTGGCATGACTCAAAAACAAGTTTGGGTAATCTTTTTCTTGATTTTCAGATTGGCATTTTTGATTGGCATGGCGAATCCGGGACGGCTTCCATGACTTCTTTTTCTTCTTCTCTTCTTATTCCCCGCCCGTATGTGTGTGTGTCTGTTGGACGCAGAACACCCGGGTTTTCCCTGTATATACCACTTTTAAACCCCCTTTTTTCTATCTTAACGAGCGTCATGATTGTTTTATTTCTTTTCTTCTGGAGGGAGGGGTTGGGCAGCTTGTGTGGAGGACTCTTTCTGGAGGGGTCGTCCTTGGGGAAAAAGACCCCTTTTTCTTTTCACAACTGTACATATCTTTTTTTTTTGACTTTCTTTTTTCTTCATATTCAAATTTCTTCTTCCTATCTTCTTCACATACCATATATAGCAGAATGACAGGTTCACGGAATCTCAGGGGGTATGCATCCGCTTTCGGAGGACCCGGAGCGGACACCCTGATGATTGTCTTTTCACTCATCCTTTTTCTGGTGTAGATGTGATGTGGTGTGTCGTGACTATCGGAACACTTGAGTCGGCTTGTGAAAGGACAGTTGGCGCTGTCGTATGACACTTTTGGGTGGATTTCTAGAAATAAGAGGGCAGCCACGTAGCAGTCGTCAGAGTGGCCTTTTTGCCTTTTCGCCGTCATCGCCGGAAGAGAGCATCCGTTCGTTCGTTCGTTCGTTCGTGTAGTTAGTTTCAACGTGATTTTGTGTTTCTCCCCCCCTTTCGAAGGAAGAGAGAGAGAGAGACTAACAGCGTGATCACGGAACCGGCCAGAAGTGTGCATACATGCGTCATTGGGTTTGGCAGTTTCTCACGACACAGGAAGAGAGTGAAACTGGGGCAGCTGGCGCCAGCTGGACAGGGCTGGCAAGGACAGGCTGTTCATTTTGCGTGGAGGGTTGATGTTGGAGGCCTGAGAATCCAGGCATCCGGGGGGCCACTGCCGTCCTGGTTGGTTGGTGGTGGACGAGAAGAAGGCGGGCAGACCACCTTTTAGGAAGAACGAGGGAACACTGAGGTCGAGAGCTAGGACAGATGGACGTGCTTTTTTTCTTCCCTTTTCATATGCTTTCTCTCTCTTGACTCTGCTCAAAAAAAACCCCTTGCTTCTTCTCTTTTCACTTTGATTCATATTTCAATCCTGGGAAGAGATAACACAGACGTAACCCTGAACTCTTTCTGTTTCTGTGACGCCCGGATATTCCTCGGGACAATCGCCTTTTCCCCTTCCGTTTTTTTCTATAACGTCTGCCCGCGTGTGCTAATTAACACCACAACATCAGCTTCAGTCTGTTCCTTGTCCGGACCCTCGCTTCCCAATACACACATCCCCCCCCACACACGCTCGACTTTTATCTCTTCTCGAATCAACACCTGCCACCATGTGGATTGTCAACTGGTGTAAGTAGCGCTGCCATTCCCGGAGCGGTGGCACCCGGCCCCTCTTCGCTCGCTCGCCCACCTGCCCCGGAGGTTTCTGATGCGGTGTGCAGAACGGGCTGCCCCGGCCGCCGGTGGTGGGCGAGAACGGGCGTGGCCGGGGGTGTGGCTGTGGTTGTGGACAGCAGAACCGGAGTCGAAGTGTGATGCTGACATTACTCGCTGCGGTTGGAACTTGCTCTAGTCTACGATGTGCTCTCCTCGTTGGGCTTGCTCAACAAGCACGCCAAGCTGCTGTTCCTGGGCCTGGATAACGCCGGCAAGACCACGCTGCTGCACATGTTGAAGGTGAGAGATACATGCCCTCCCTCCATCGAATTTTCTGTCTTCTCGTTCCGGGCTTCCGACTTGGCCTTGCGTGTGCGAGAGGGGCCGGGGCTGGGCTGCGTTGTCACATGCGCAGATTTCAAGCCCTGCGCTGGCCCGACCATCGCGGGAGCGCGGGCACGCTGCCTGATTCTTCTCTTCTGGTGATTGTTGTGCGTACACCTACTGACGCTCGCGTTACCCTCTTGCCTCTTTCTAGAACGACCGTGTGGCTATCCTGCAGCCCACTCTGCATCCTAGTATGTTTTTGATTTCCTCGACCCCCCTCGATCTGGGCGCCCCTCGACGGGAACGATGATAAGCGATCTGGTTCATCCTGTTGGCGGTGTGGCCGGCTGATGTGCTGCGAATTGATACTGACGGGGTGGATGTGTAGCGTCTGAGGAGCTTGCTATTGGCAATGTGCGGTTCACGACGTTCGATCTGGGCGGTCACCAGCAGGGTACGGTTTTTTTTTTCCTTTCTTCTTTTTTCTGTCAAGCTCTCTTTTCCGCATTGGACCCCCCGCTTGGAACACATCTGCAGACAACAGAATACTAACGGGCTTCCCCTCTTCTCTCTACCACACAGCCCGCCGTCTCTGGAAGGACTACTTCCCGGAGGTCAACGGCATCGTGTTTCTGGTCGACGCCAAGGACCGCGAGCGGTTTCCCGAGGCCAAGGCCGAGCTGGACGCGCTGCTCTCGATGGAAGAGCTGTCCAAGGTGCCGTTCGTGATCCTCGGCAACAAGATCGACCACCCGGACGCCATCTCCGAGGACGAGCTGCGCCACCAGCTGGGTCTGTACCAGACCACCGGCAAGGGCCGCGTGCCGCTCGAGGGCATCCGGCCGATCGAGCTGTTCATGTGCTCGGTGGTGCTCCGGCAAGGCTACGGCGATGGTATCCGCTGGTTGTCGCAGTATGTCTAAATACGGGGAGGAAGACTTTATAACTAAATTGGTTCGGGAGACGAAAGCTGCGACATCGCCCCCCTCGCTCCCCCCTTTTCTTCTGGTGTGCTGGTAGAAGGCTGTTGCGGTGCGGTTTTTATTCCTTTTTTTTTTCTGTGTGTTCTTCTTTGGTTTGCTCTTTTCTCTTCGATTACACCCGTACAATACTCTTTTCTCTTTTTCTGGCTGGTCCTCTTTTGTGTCTTGTCTGCGTTCACGTCCTCTCTCGTCGGTTCAAATGAACCCAATCATCCTCACGCTTCCATATCTGGGAATCTCCTGTCGGACGACGGAGAGGGGCCTCCGGACCTTTGTTTCGGAGTCCTTTCGGAACTTTCTGCAAGGTCCCCTTGTGGTTCCTTTCCCCTTCACCGGCGACGCGACTCGAGGGAATTCGTGCGTGTGACGAGCGGAGAAGGGGGGGCAGACAGGCAGGCCAACGGTTCAGATTCCGCCTCCTCCCTTGTTCTTCCCACGTATACTGCGGTCTGACACTTGGTGGGAAGTCCCGTTTTCCTTTTTATTTGCGAGCTCTTTTTTTTTTTTTTTTTTTGCTTTGGTCTTTTCCGCTCTCTGGTGTTTTTATGTCATTTTTTATATACATAATTTGGAAGTTTAATCGTTTTTCTTGTTTCTGAATGGCTTGTTGCGTGGGAGTTGGTGATGGAGGTGGTGGCCGGTGGGCGGGAGTGGGAGTTGAGGGGGAGTTACTTCGGGGTCGGTAGATGCGGTGCTGAATATACACGCTTTATCGTTATCCACGGTTATGAGTCTTTGCTGTCGCTGCAATCTGGATCGTCAGATGCGAGAGTAGGTGCACGGCGGTGGTGCTTGATATGGATGTCGTTTTGGTGGAGGACTGGCGTTGTGCGGCCGTAGCTGTCTCAGATGACTCCGACCTGGGGGAAGCTCTGAATCGAAGATCTCTGGTCTGGCGGTTCTCAGAATGAGATTATCCTCGGATTATAGGGTTATTGTTCAAGGATCGTGTTTTTTTCCTTGTCTCTCTCCTTTTCTGTCGTCTCCCGAGTTCTCGAGATCTCAAAGGCTGTGGTGGTGGTTTGTCTCTCACATGCTTGAACCCTTACAGCACGGCGCTCGCCACGCCGAGAGGTTTTGAGCCTCGTCCCCCAACGAAAATTTAATATGGTATGGGGGTTCTTGTCTGCCAGGGCCCCTGCGCGCAGCTGTGCATTAAGGTGCCAGCGCCCACGGCCCAGTATGCGAACGACTCCCGTTCGCGGTCCGGGACATGGAGATTTGCTGTTTGAGTCTTCGTTCGTAATCACCTCCACACGGGCGGCAGTCGGACGAGTGCCTAGAAGAAGGAAATGAACTGGTCGTGTTCACGGGGACGTCAGGCCATGAGCGCGCCAGATTCTGGGGTTGTTGTCTGTTGACGGCTGGGTCTGTTGACACTTTTCGCAACATCTCGAGAGGGCCCGTCGGAGTGCAGAAGTGCGGCGATTGCGATAAGCGCAGGAATGCGAGTTGCGGTGGTGATGGTGGTCGTTTGTCTCTGGTATCGTCAACAAAAGAGGTGTATACCGATGTACCTGTGTACATACTCGTACGCAGTGACGGAACAACACAAGCAACATACTGTACATACAACGGCTCTGGGCATATAAGTGGCGATGGAAGAGTGAACACATGTCGGCGTCATCCGGGTAAAAACACGGGCAGCGGTATAAAAAAAAGAAGATGGAGGTGTTCCTTCCGCTTTGGGGAGTCTCCATCGCGCCTGCCTTCTGATCTGATCAGTCACCCAAAAATTCCGGATTACCATATCGAGCCCTAAGACTTAGATAATCCAGGCACACATCGTCAGTTTGGCCGTTTCCATCCTCTTCTTTCGCCTCTCTTCTGCATCTCCATCCATCAATCGCCGTTGCGTTTTCTCAGCCTCAAAGCAGCGGATCCTTCGCTGGCCTTTCTTGCTTTACAGGGGTGTCCAGTGGGTGCATGAAATACATCGAACAACTTGTCAAAAAAGACTGCAGCCAATCCTGGGCGGCCCTGGTCCCAGCATCCCCAACGGCTTTTGTCTCGGCCGGCGCCAGATTCGTTCATCGGCGGGTTGCATGTATCTTTGCGCGCGCAGCTTGCGGGACGAGTGACTTTGGCGTGTCTGCTTTTGGCTGGAAAGGAACCGCAGAGCACCACTTTTGCCGTGTCGATCAGAAAAAGGTGTGTGGTGGTGGTGGTGGTGGTGGGCTGGTGTGTCCTGTTTTGTGCCGTGATCTGGATATCTGGAGCTTTTTCGGCTGCGTGTATACAGTTATTCTGTTTATTCCTGTTTATTTCCTGCCCTCTCTTTCCTTCCTTTGCTTTGTCTCCTCCTCCCAAACCATCCACACCTCACCTCTCCCCTCAGCTGCGATAACCCTAACATCTCCAACCAGGCTTGGCTTCGGCGTTTATCCCCACGCGATCCGCTCCCAAAAACACCTCGATTACCTCCCTGCCTGGGCAGATAACCCGCTTCCCCCGAACCCGGCGCATGTCGCTATGATCGTCAGCCACCGCCGTCGCTGCTGAATGTTCCGAACCATGGCTGAAAAACGCCGACAACCGGAGGTGCCCGCCGCCGCACCCGCCGCAGCTGCGGCCGCTGGTGCTTACGGCTTCCCGCCCGAATCCTACAACCCCTCCACCCTCCCCAACTTCGACACCGACTTTGTCGATCCTGCCCACATTGCCAGCTTCGAGCAGGCCCTCCAAGCCCCAGAACTCCCGCTCCTGTCCCCCGACGAGGCGTCTTCGCCTATCGCCGCCACCGGCGCTGCGTCGCCCTTCTCGTCGTCGACCGCCCTTGCGAACGCCGCCGTGTACGAGGGCGCCGCGTCCACCCCGCGGTCCCGGCTCTTTTTCACCGCAAAGAACGACTGGGCCCCCGTCAACGAGCGCGTGACCCCGCTACCGGGGCGCCGCCGATACAAGAAGGACCGTCCGGTGCCTTCCACCTCGACCTCGACCACCTCCCGGCGGCGCACCACTGCCGCGTCTGTGATAAACTCTCTCCTGGGCGAGCGGACCACCGACGAGACGCGCGAGGGGTACCTCTACGGCCTGATCAAGTGGCCGCTATTGATAGGCGTGCTGGCGGTGCTTGCCGTAGAGTGGACGGCCTACCTGTTGACCCGCTTTTACATCTGGTGGTACGAGCAGTTCTTCACGTGGCGCGGCCGGCGCCAGGTGTTGCGGGCCAACATGCGCCGCGCCTCGACGTACCCCGAGTGGGTGTCGGCGGCACGCGAGCTCGACCACTTCCTCGGCCGTCAGCGGTGGAAGGAGGAGAACGCCTTTGCCTACTACGACTCGGCCACCGTCAAGCGCGCACGCGACCAGATGCGCCGCGCTCGCGAAGCCGCGGAGGCGGTCGAAGTGTTTGACGAGCCGGTGCCGGAAGTTGTGGGTCTGCACGATAAGCCGATCGACGACCTGTCGGCGTTGCTGGAGGCGTGTGTCAAGAATAACTTTGTGGGCGTTGAGAACCCGCGCATGTACAGCCAGACGTACTATGGCACTAAGAACCTGGTGCAGAGCTTTGTTGACGAAGGTATGTTCCTATTTCCTCCTCACTATCCCCTCCCTCACCTCTGCATTCCTGTTGATGTAGCTAACTAACCCCACAACAGTCAACCAAAGTCTCGACTTCGCCATCCGAACGAAACAGCTGTCGCTCGAGAGGAAACGGCTTCTCTTTAAACACATGTACACAAACTACGGCCGCTCAGCCCTCTGCCTTAGTGGAGGAGCTACCTTCTCCCTATACCACCTTGGAGTAGTGAAGGCGCTGTTGGAGGCCGACCTCCTGCCCGATGTCATCACCGGCACCAGCGGCGGCGCCATGGTTGCCGCGTTGGTGGCCACGCGCACGAACGACGAGTTGCGGCAGCTGCTGATACCAGCGCTGGCATCTCAGATCAACGCCTGCAACGAGCCGATCACTGTTTGGATGCGGCGCTGGTGGCGCACCGGCGCACGCTTCGACTCGGTCGACTGGGCGCGCAAGTGCTCGTGGTGGACGCGCGGCAGCACCACGTTCCGGGAAGCCTACGCGCGCACCGGCCGCATCCTCAACGTCACGTGCGTGCCGGCCGACCCGCACTCCCCCACCATCCTGTGCAACTACCTCACCAGCCCCGACTGCGTCATCTGGTCGGCGGTGCTCGCGTCGGCGGCCGTCCCCGGCATCCTCAACCCGGTGGTGCTGATGATGAAGACGCCCGACGGCAACCTAATACCGTACTCGTTCGGCCACAAGTGGAAGGACGGGTCGCTGCGCACGGACATCCCCATCAAGGCGCTGAACCTGCACTTCAACGTCAACTTCACCATCGTCAGCCAGACGAACCCGCACATCAACCTCTTCTTCTTCTCGTCGCGCGGCTCCGTCGGCCACCCGGTAACGCACCGCAAGGGCCGCGGCTGGCGCGGCGGGTACATCGGGTCGGCGGTCGAGAACTTCCTGAAGCTCGACATGACCAAGTGGCTGCGCTTCATCCGCGGCGCCGAGCTGCTGCCGCGGCCGCTGGGCCAGGACTGGTCGCAGCTGTGGCTGCAGAACTTTGGCGGCACGATCACCATCTGGCCCAAGTCGCGCGCGTCGGACCTGGTGCGCATCCTCGACGACCCGGACATGCCGCGGCTGGCCCACATGCTGCACGAGGGCCGGCAGAGCGCGTTCCCCACGCTCAAGTTCATCGCCAACCGCCTCAAGATCGAGCGGCTCGTCGCGCGCGGCCGCCTCGACACGCGGCCGTGGATGCGGCGCGGCAGCATCGAGTCGATCCTTAGCGAGGACGATATCCGGTCGCTGCTGCTCGGCACCGGCGCCACCACCACCGCCGACGAGGAAGAAGAGGAGACCAGTAGCGGCGGCGGGATGGATGATAGCGGTGCGGGGGGTCGCGGGCTGGGCATTGGCGGGCTGGATGAGACCGAGCCGCCGGTGTTCCGGGACGCCGATGACGATGAGGAGGATGAGGGGGAAGACTTGACTATGGGGGGGAAATTGTGATTGCCTTTTTTTTAGATAGCTTTCTAGGGTTCTGGGTCTGGGACTTAGTTTTTTGTTTTTTTTTTGTTTGTTTTTTGCGTGTTCTCCTCCCTTTTGGAAGCTCGATCAGAGGATGTTGTCTAGCCTGCATTTGCATACACGGTTCCGCAGTCTACAAGTACGCGAAGTACACACATGCACATACCATATCACAAACACAAGCACACACACACACATACACACGTGAAAGAGGTGGACAGATGAATGTACAGAACGCCGGGATTCCCATTTCAGACGAAGATAAAAAGCATGGTTGGGTTTGGGGTACTAGAAAAGGGGTGAGACAAGGAGAGAGAGAGAGAGAGAGAGAGGCACAGAGAGAGAGAATAGAGCTACGGACTGGGATAGCTAGGGGAATAGGGAGAGATACGGACTTTCTATCTAGAAAAGGGGGCAGAGGGGGGAGAATAGGAGGAACCGTCTGTCGATGGAATACTGCTGTTGGTTCCTGTTTTCTTTCGGGCGTTTACCGAGTTCTGCAGGCTTCATGGAGAAAGACCACAACCACCTAGAACCTCCCGATCGTCGAAAACAACAAACCACCGCACCACCCCCCGCCTCACTGCCGCGTCCGGATCCAGCCCATCAAGTACGCGGTCACGGCCTTGCGGTCCTTCGACGTCGCGACCGCATTCAGGAAGGCCGCCGCATCGAGCCCCCGCACGCGCGGCGCCAGCTCGGCCTGCACGTGCGACACGAAGCGCTCGCCGGTCTTGACGTAGATGGTCTGCTCCAGCGCGGCAATCTCCACCAGCAGCTGGCGCATCTGCGCATCGGCGTCGGGCCGGAAGTGCGTGTCCTGCAGGACCTCCCACGCGACCGGGTGGAAGCGGTCGATCAGGAACTGGTCGAAGCCCGGGATCGCGGGCGCCGCCGCGGCGCCGGCGGCCGGCAGCGTCGGCGGGTCCGCAATGGTCGCCAGGTCGGGCCCGCCCCACAGCGCCGCCATGCGCGTCATGGCCGAGAAGCCCAGCCGGCACTGGTTGGTGTTGTTGTCCAGGTTGCGCGCAATCTGGATGATGGCCTGGATGATGGTCTCGAAGAAGCCCTGGTTCGCCTCGCTGACCAGCACGTCGCCCAGGCTGTTGTTCAGGATCACCGCGATGAACGACAGGTACTCGCGCCGCAGCTCGACCAGCTGGATCTCGTCGTCGGTGCCGCTGACCGGCTCGAACAGCCCGCGGTGCACGCGCTGGATCAGCGGCACCAGCAGGTGGTTCAGGATCTCAAACACCTCCGTCTTGAAGTTGAACATGATCTGCCCCAGCAGCCGCAGGAAGAAGGCCATCTCGTCGTTCGTCGAGTTGCCCGACATCAGCCCGTCGATCCACTGCGGCAGCTGCGGCAGGATCGACGGGCCCAGCACCGCAATCAGCCGCGAGAACGCCGACCGCGACGCCTGCCGCACGTCGGTGTTGAATTTGAGCTGCGCGAGCGCCATCAGAATCGCCTCCGACGCCTGCGAGAACACCGCCGACACCTCCTTGGGCGGCAGTTTCGCCGACTTGGCATCGTCCTTGTTTGCGCCGGCCGCCGCCGCCGCGTCGGCGAATCCCGGAGCCAGCATGCCCAGCGCCATGATCGAGTGGTGCACCTGCAGAGCCGCCTGCTGGTCGCCCTCCATGGCGCGCGGAATGCTGACCTGCATATCCTCAAAGATCGGCTCCATCACGGTTCGCACGTAATAGGCCTGGCGATCCGCCGGCGTGGCTGATGTCGACGACACGTAGCCAATGGCCTCGAACAGGTGCAGCTGGCCGGCGAACAGCGCATCGGCCGAGTGGTCGGATTCGTCCGAGGCAACGTGGTCGATGTTTTCCTGGTCGTCGGGCACTTCGGCCTTGATGGGCAGCAGGTCGGCAATGGTCGAAATCATATTCGCGGCCGCGTTGCCGATCTGGCCGCGCAGATGCTTGACCAGTCGCGAAAACAGGTACCACGACCGAGCCTTGACCCGGACGTGGTCGTGGTGCACGAGCTGCACGAAGTTGTCGAACACCATGGGGATGAGGTCCTGGTACATCTCCAGAACGACGCAGTACCGCACGCAGATCTCCATGTATTGGATCTGTATCGAGGGGTGGTTGTAGCCAGCGACGCCTAAAGATGATATCACTCCAGATTAGTACACGAGTTGGCCTGGCACAAGAAACAAACAGAACCAGAACCACCCCTCCCTCCACACACACAGAAGGGGCACCACATACCGCTCTTGATCATGGTCTGCATCATGAACACCAAGGCCTTGAAAGCCAGAGTAGGTTCTTGATTGCGGGCAGTTCCACTGTGGCTGGGAAGAGCCAGCTCGCCAAAGAGGTACATCTCGTACAGGGCGAGGTCAACGTCGCGCCAGTTCATGGCGGAGCCGCGTTGCGACAGCGTGTCGAACGTGTTCAGCACGAATCGGCTGATGGTGTTGACGTAGAGATCCGAGTCGATGCTAGCCACCGACTTCTGCAGGTTATGCAGGCGTTTGCGCAGGTCGTCAAACTCGGCCTCTTCGGTCTGGTTGTCCTCGTCGGCCCAGGAGCACGTGTCGTCATATCGCATCTTCTGCACCAGCGCCTCGAGCACCACCGGCATCATCTCCATGTAGATGGCCGGAACCGACTTCATCTTGCGCAGGACGGTCAAGAGATCGGTGATGCAGGGGATCACGGTCGAGCACACTTCGTCGTATTCGTCGGAAAAGAAGCGCAGCAGCAGCGGGAAGAAGCCCTGCAGATGCTGGTCGGCTTTGGCACGCAGCTCCGATCCGGGTTCCGACTCTTCGATGGCACGGGCCACGTCGGTCAAGGCACTGTTCACCAGCTTGGCGACAGCTTCGGCCAGATCGGTGTCGTAGTCGGGGGATGATCGGAGGTTGGACAGAAGGGGGCTGGCAGCAATAGCGGCAACAATCTCGCGCAGGTCGAGGAAGGTCAGAAGGTCCATCTTGTCGGACGGCTTCATCTTCTTCGCCACAATCTCCGACAGGGTATCCAGAGCAACGATCCGGATGCGATCCTCGCCGGACCGGTCAGCCGACATCGACCGGTTGATAGCCGGCAGAAGAAGGCCCAACATGTCCCGGGCCACGACCAGCGAGATGTCCATCCAGCTCACCCACTTGCCGATCACACGCAGGATCATCTCGACCACCAGATCGTTGTCCTTGCCATACTGGGCCAGCAGCTGCTGCCACGAAAGCGCAATCTTCTGCATGTCCTGGGCGCGCAGCTGGTCCTTCAGGTCGGTGTTTCGCCGCGAGTCGCTGGTCTGGCGCGTCAGCAGCATGTCGGCGATTTCGTCGTGGATGGAGCCGAGGATGCGCAGGTACAGCACCACGCCAGCCACATTGTCCGGCTGGTTGCTGTTCGGCAGGCTGGTCAGGGCCAGGAAGTCGTCGATGAACGAGCCCCAGCCGGCCTGGTAGAGGAAAACGAAGAGGTAGGTGAACGACTGGCTCAGCTTGTTCTGCACGGCGGCCGAGTCGACTTGGGAGGAGTTGTCGGCGGAGTAGTAGGTTTGCTGGACATATTGGAAGAGGGTGTCCTTGAAGAACGAGAGGCTGGCGGTGTCCAGACTGTGGTTGTGGATGGCAAAGTTGATGATGTCCAGGCAGTACAGCCGCGCCACTTCGGAGGCGCGGGGCACGCGGACAAACAGGCGGGGAGCGGCTTCCCACGCCTGGGGGTTGGATCGCAGCTGGAGGATGAACTCTAGAGCTTGTTGTTGGAGCTGCCGGTCAGCAGAGGGATTCCCGGCGATCTCGACGGCATTCTCGATCTGGAAAGGGGCGGCAAACGGGGAAAGGTTAGTCGGTGTATCTTTCGTGTTAGAGTCGGTGAGCTGTCTCGTGACGAGGGGAGGGGGTCAGTAGAGCCACAGCTTGGTGAGTGAGAGCCACCACCAAGCCCAGAGACGCAGCAGACAGCATGAACAGTGAGGCACCATCACGGCCAAAGCAGATGCATCAAAGCTTACCTCCACCTCCATTAAGCACCACGGAGAATCAGAAGACGGGAGACAGCAGCAGAGAGGAGGAGAGGTGAGGCAGCAAAATCGGGGGGACGAGCCGAAGATGCTCTTAACCTCTGGACAGCAGGAAGGCCGACAGAAACAAAAGAAGAGAGAGACCCTCAGGTGCGAGATTGTTCAACGTGATTGAGAGGGTGGTGATGGTCGAGAGACAAGAGAGACGGCGGGCGGTTTCTTTGTGTGGTATTTGTGGAGGAGAGTTTTTGTGGGATGGCGGGGTGAAGAATGGACGGGATGACTTGAGGGGAGAAGATCACGGTGAAAAGGAAAGTGTCAGAGAAAGGAGGCAGTGGCTCTACTATTGACTCTGAATATTACGTGGATATATACGGAATTGGGAATGGAAGACGGGTTGGAAATCAGAAGAAGAAAAACAAATAAATAAATATGAGGCAAGGCGAGAAGCAAAAGCCAAAATCAAAATTAACCCCCCCAAAAGTGTGTTCTTGTGCTTTGTGCCTTTTTTTTTTCTTCTGGTATTGATGTGGCGGGGTTTTTAGCTGGGGTCGAAATATTCACTTAACCGTGTGGATAATTTCCAGTATCTCTGTTCTGTGTGATATTCTTATATCGGGAATACATCTCCAGAATCGGAGCCCTAGTTTGCAAATTGCGTCTACTCCTATTCATCTATCCGGTATATTCATCTATCCAGGCCATCTTCTCATCTCTTCCATTTGCACAGGAAGGAGCGAACCTGATCTGGTCCTTCCGGTCTCAGGTGGTGGTGGCCTGCACAGGCGGTGAGGTGCAAAGTCCGGCAAAATTGGCCAGGCCGCCCAAGGCGGTGAACGCTTTCAGTGGGGCGCGACCTCTTGTCCATCTGACGACACTCCGTCATCACACGTCGAACCGTTGCGTCCATGTCACCGTGTGCTTGGTTGCCTGATTTGGGGGGAGGGGGTCTTTGATCTTGGATTGGGGGAGGGGATCTTCTGGTCGAGTCAAGTCTCTCCGGCCGAAGCATCTCCGCCACGGGAAATCTCGCGCCGCGGGCCGTGGTGGACTGGGCAGGCGGTTGTCCAGCGCGTTTGCACAGCGAGAACTGTGAGCTGTCACAGCTTTTGTCGTGCGTCTGCAATTACCACAATAGCGCCTCCTCTACGACTCTACGCGAACGGCCGCACTATTTGTGCCCTCACCCGCTCAGCCTCGATGCAAGACCGGCCCGGTCTCGGAGCACTTGCTACTCTGCCGTGCACAGGTCCTCATCCAGCCAACAGCCAGTCTCTTCGCAGAAGGAACCGCCGGCCATGTCCCGGCCACCAGCCCTGTCACATGCTGGCCAACCGTCGGTCTGTGGGAGACTGTGGGCGTCCAGTTTCACATGGTCATGGCCAATGTGCACGAACTCGGCAATCGAAGCCGTCGAACGAGGAAGCTTGTCGTGGCTTGAGGGGGGGGCATGAACTGTAATGTTCAATCAAGCCCGCAACCGCGATTGTATCCCCTCGTATGCGAATTAGACCCCCCTTCTCCGTTCCGGTCAAGCCACAGGAGACGCTCATAACCCCATGCGTGGCCCGGTGCTAGGCAGAGGCGAGAGTTCCCGGAGCAGACTGTTGGCCCGAGTCCAGGGATCGATCATCACCTCGCCAGTCCCTCCGTCTCCTTGGGCCGGGCCGCCAACTCAAGAAGCTGCAGATGCCCAGTCGGTTCGTTCGTTCTTCTGATCGATCGTTCGAGTGCGCCGTAAGTTCCTCCTGCCGTAGCTGTTGCAACCAGAAGTTCGGCGACCCTCCTCGCGGAGTTGAACAACATGCTCGCCTCCGCTTGCCGGAGGCTCATGCCAACCACATCCAAGCCCAGCCGGCGGCACCAGTCCAGCAAGAGCGTCGAGTGACGCTATTCCGCGATCTCCCGGGCTCACTCGGTCGACCGGCCCCCACTCTATACATACACTATGGCCCAGTCCAGCTCCTCGACACCTCGATAGGCATGGCCGTTTCTAAACGAAGCCGCCTGAGATAGGTCCCAGGCCCACCGTACCACGCTGAGCCAAGACCCATGGTGTGGTCTGCCGCACCCTGCGCCAGAACATGGCCCCCCAAGTGAGAAGAAAGCATCGTGCCCGGATGACAGAGCCTGTGGTTCTTTCTCCAAGAGACCCACGCCAAAGCCAAGACGAACCCCGGGCCCATGTGCGCAGCCTTGTGCAAGGAGCCACTCACAGTGCTGTACACCCTCCAAGGCTGACGCCTAGCTCGCCGCCGTCTCCGATGCGCGCTTAAACACGATGCTCGTCACGTAGACCTGTGCGGTCGTCCTCGTTGCGTGTGCCGCTCCCACATGGGCTGTACCCCGATGCACAGAACCGCAGCGGCTGCTTCGCTTCGGCCTGCCCTTGCTTGACCTCTGGGGAGCAGAGTGAGCATGGCAAGCAGCCTAGCACGCTCCCGCGCGTCGTCATGATCCCAGCACAGGAGCTGCTGTTCTCAAATTGCGCAGGTCTTCCCGCTGCCATCCATCCAGGCCATCACGACTCACACCCACTGTCATCCGACAGTCCCCCGGCAACTGGTATAACGTCCTCGAGGCCATTCGGGCGTGTTGTCTGCTGGTTACGTCGCAGTCACAGCACTCGCGGCGGCACGTGAATCACAGACCGGAGCGGGTGCTGTCATCGGTCTTGTTCGGGCAGTGTTGTCGGGAAGAGAGAGACGATCTGTAACGAAAGAAACAAGTGTCAGAAAAGTCCAAGAGCCAGAAGCTGGCGAAGTGATCTCCTTCTGGGTGTGTCTTCGCCCCTTCATCGCTCATTCACTGTCAAATTCCCCGTCCTCGGCCCGGCTGTTCGTGCGCTCTCCCTCTCGACGTCGCCCTCCGTCCTTCATGAGTGAGCCCACGGTCGTCCCACGTCGGCTCCGAGCCGGAGCCCACCAGACAAACATGTGCGCTGCGGTGAGGTTATGCCGGTGCGTGCTGGACCAACTGCCAACCTGCAGGAACTTGGCGCCAAAGCACTTCCGCCGCAGAGGAGGCTCTCCCCAAGACATCCAAACAAACGCAATCTGCAAGAGGGGTGAGACACGCAGATTCAGACAAGTGTGAGACAGCCACCACCAAACGGGACGAACACATCAGGACCTGTTCTTCGCCCCCTCCGCACAGGTTGGCGTTTGGCAGTCTTGGTGCGAAGCTGGCCGGTGATGGAGTGGATGGTGTGGGCGTGTCTGTCTTGGGAGACGTATGGGGTTGCTCGGGGAGAGAGAGAAGTCAAAGAAGATGGGAAGAATTCCAGTACTCGAGGCATGCTGCGAGGTCGTCACGGTGATGCTAAGTGCGTTCGCGCGTTGACGCAGGCGACAGCCTCCTCTTCCTCACCCTCTCTCTCTCTCTCTCTCTCTCTCTCTCTCTCTCTCTCTCGTCAGTCCCCTTGGCGGTACTCGGCGCGACGTGCCATTATCTATGTCGCCCTCAACCATGGAAACCACAGCCAATCTGGACATGTGCCCGACCTCGGTCCGCCCTCAGTTTTCTTTGCTATCGCGACCGCTGCCCCCTTTTCCAGAACAACCGCCCCCCCCCTAGTCGTCCACAAAAAGTCCAGACCGCCAGGGAAATGAGCACCTCCAAAATAGCTGGCAGTAAAATGGGGTTATTACCACTCACGGGCTGCAATTTTTATTTTTATTTTTCACCTTCTTGCCTGGCCGATAACACGGCAGCACGGCCAATTCGGCAAGGCGAGAAGAGCACCGGCTTGGCTTATTCCATGCAAAGGATCGGCCGGCGCAGGATCCCCCCTCCCAAAAAATAAAGATCAGACACAGGTCTGTCGTTTTCCGTGGACTTCCCAAGAGTGCATATCTGGAAGCGAAGGAGGGGGCGTGTGCACTTTCTTTGGTCTGGTCTTTCGCTTCTAGCAGAAATTAAAGTTTGAGGGGGGCGTAGGTTGAGATTGGACGAGGGTTAGATTTGCCTCTTGGTTTTCTGCGTGAGAATTAAAGCAGTTCAGAACAAGCTGGCGGGGCCAATACGAGATTTTGATTTCCTTTTTCTGGCCGGAGCCTTACCCTTGCATTGGCGGATAATCAAAAAAGGAACCACAGCACACAAACCCTGTTGCTCTCTGGAGCCAAGGACCTTTTCTTTTTTTCAATTCGAACCAGGAAGCTGAGTGTGCAGTTCGCATCGCCAATTGGGCGCAAAACCCGGCCGATACGTGACGGGCTGGAATACGAAAAGCAGATGTTCCGAACCCCGGCTGGCCTGTCCCCCTATTCTGGGTGACTTTTTTTTTTTTCAGACGAAATCCGTCTACGAGAGGATGCCGAGATTACCAGACCCTTCGATTGCCCTGGGAGGAGTCAGTCATCCGGAGTCGAAGAAGAGAGGGAAAAGGCTGGCTCTGCTCCTGGGGAGGGGAGAGGGGGTTCGTGGTGCCAGCGTGAGAGCGGGTGCCGTCTGCAGAGCCCTGCTGTGGCCATCTGGTGCTTCCCCCGGGAATCTCAGGGGAGTTTGGAGGCAGTCCAGACGCGTTAAAAGCCGAAAAAGACAGAGGGATACCCCGATTCGGCCGGCGCCGGGGTGCTGCTCTCCCCTGGACAGGTCTCTGGCCGGCGCACACAGTCGCAGAGTAAGAAGCTGGCCAGGACGCAAAGGGACAAAGGAAAAACACAGATGTGTCCGGAGATGAACACACGGAGACTAATTCAGGGTGACGGTTCAATTCAGGGTGACAGTTCAGAGAAAGGGGGGGGGGGG
>LNGL01000013.1:358235-373359 GCA_001510565.1 Knoxdaviesia proteae | reverse complement strand
GGGGGCACTCACATGTAGCCTGTGTCCAGCCCGTTGTTTCCGCCCGCCCAAGCTGCACGGGGCCGGCGCTTGGCTGCTCGCAACAACATGCAGGATTGGGTGTACGCTGGGCGGATGTTCACAGCTGATCTCTTGGGGAACGGGATGCACACATGCACATCCACGTGTGCGTCTAACACACACACACACTCACTCACTCACTCACACACGCACTCAAGTTGCGCAACCACTCCCACTCACCGCCCACAACGCAATCTTAGCCCATTGTGATAGTCAATAAAAATAGCTCAAGCTTGGAGAAGGAATATTATCTTCGCTGCTCACAAGAAAGACCCAGTTCACTTGCCCCAAAGGGGTTTAATTGGCACTGGGGGCGAGCGATTCGCCATACCTGAACGCCACGACGTGGTGGCTTCGCAATCTTAAGGCGCGCGGGCACCAGGGAAAATGAAATCTCGCCTTTTGGCTGGGGACAGCAACACGCCCGGATATCACGCCCAGACCTGTGGGTGAGAGGAGGCTAGTAAGTTCCTCGTTATGTGAGGAACAGAAGGATGGAAGGAAGAGGATCAAGCCGGAGGTTGGAGATTGGACGATGGACTGGAGGAGCATGGATAACGAGCAAACACGGTGACAGGAATGCATGGCAGAGTGTTCTTCGACTTCGAGATTTGAAGTCACACAAACGCACATACACACACGTCCAGGCCTTCTGCGGCTCCGGTCAAGCCAGCAGCAGCTTAAGCCAGACTTGGTCTCAAGATCCGAGAGAGAGAGAGGGGGGGGGAGAGAGAGAGAGAGAGAGGGAGAAAGACGTGTCTGCAGCGTGCCGCCGTCCGAGAGCCTGTCGTCGGAGAGCGTGGCGGTTCTCGTTCGATCTAATCAGCGTGCACAACCTGGCAGTTCACCTCCCCGTGCCTCGTAGTGTAATACACTGCCATGTCGTCCAGCCGATTGCTTTCTTTTGTCCGTCTTTTTCGGTTCCTACCTCGCACGAGCCCCGATTCTCTCTGTCCTGGCTCGGCCCAGTGTCTCCGTGAAGCAAGCATCCGGGGTTCATCGAAAACGATATAACGGATGTTTTTTTGACTATCACGTCTAATTGCATTAAGCGGGGACGAAGGGAAATTGCGGCCATGTTACTTAAAGCTCTTTTCTGATTTCGCCAGAGAGAGGCACGCACGAAGAAAAAATAAGAAGAAAAAAAAGAAGAAAAAAAAGAAGAAAAAAAAGAAAAAGAAAAAAAAGAAGAAGAAGAAAAAAAGGTAAGCGAAAGCGATGAAACAGAGCTAGAAGCGAAACTAGGCTTTCTGGAACGGGGGGCATGGAAATGGAAGGAGCTGGCCGGGCGGCCCTTTCCTGGTTTTGTTTGTGTTCCTGTCGTTGTTTTTGAGCACGACACTTTTCTCAGCCTCACGGAATTGATTAACACTGGTGAACGGGTGCCCGTTTGGACAACTTATACGCTCTGTTCCGTGCAGGTTCGCTTCTTCTTTCCCTGGAAACAACAATTAAACTCGGCCAGAGACCACTCTGGGTTTTTAAATTGTCCACCAACAATGACAAACACACCAAACCACCCCCTTAACTAACGTGGTTCCGTTCCAACTGCACTATATCCGTCCGTTTTGCCTTGTTCCCGTCGTCCACTCCTCCCCCCGAGTTCCCGCGCTGGTTAAGGGGGAGATTTGGGGCCAGCCAGGATGTGTTGTGTGTGTGTGTGTGTGTTGCTCGCCCCAGAGCTGCCGCAAACCCGCGAAAAGTGGCGAGAAATCTGGAGCTCTCTGGTGCAGCTAGGCCAGAGTTGAGTCGGTCAAGAAAAGGACACTTTACTGGATACAGTACTGTACAGGCCAGGAGAGAACAAGGTTCACGGTCCCAGATGGTGGCGCCAGGCCAGTAAAGGCCTGTAATTCGAGCTTCACCCCAGACCGGCACTGGCTTCTTGTCTATCTCTGCTGCTCCTGATGGGGGACTGACGAGGGAAGATAACCCCAATTTTTAAAATTAAAATAAAATAAAACGCACACGGCTTCAGCCCCGCTTCAAGACTGTCTCTCAATCATTTTGTCAATGGCTTCTTTGCAGTCAACTGGCCAGCGACAGAGCAAGCAGAGCCCTTGCTGCAGAGGGGGGGTTGTTCCCACCCGCGCAGGGGACGACGTGGCAAAGAGAAGAAGCTTGCCATGTTTTCAATGAGACAGGGCAAGTCTGGGAGCCCTGAACGTCTGAAAACGGGGCAGGTTGACCCTGTTTCTGAACAGTAAAGTACAGTACTGTACAGCATATTCCCAGCCACTGGGAGCTCACCGCACCAGATACTGCTCAACAGTGGTCGACCATGGGTTGAGGAGCCAGTGCCAGCGCAAGGCCGGGGCCGCTCCAGGCATCTCCGAGCTTTCTTACCGCAGATAGCGAGATACGGAGATACGGAGACCAGGGCCGCGGAAGTTGCGGTGTGTGAGGGTGGAATGCTGCAGGATACCAGTAAACCGTGGTTGCAAGCGAAGGCCCGGCTTCGGGGGGCGGAAGGACGTACGGATCTGGGCTGGCCAGTTCGCTCTGTCCCTCTCCCTGGTGTGAATCGGGGACAGACCAGCGAGGCAGGATCTTTTGTTTGGGTGGATGTTTTGGGGGGATAAAGAGAGAGAGGAGCAGGCAAGGGGCCTGGACAGAAGAATTATCAGTTCACCTCCAAAACGCTCACTGAACGGGGCCAGGCTCTGGAGCCGATGCCGGGGCGTGTGGCTCGTGTCGTGCGAGAGAACCCGGAAGAAGAGAGAGCAGCAGGAGGACACGGAAACGTCCCTTGCAGCGTGCCAGGAACAACATCAGCCCAAATCATCCGTGACCGGAGAAGGGCTGCCCGGGCTTGCTGCCTCTACGTCGAGATTTGTACTGTATGTACTGAACAGTACTGTACAGTACTGTAGTAATGTCTGTCCCCAAAGATAGCAAGCGTATGTCTCAGCGACAGGCTAAGCTGTAGTTTTCTCTCTTTCACTCTCGCCTCAGCATGGAAAAGGCAGGGAGCGAGTGGGTGGGAACATGGACACCACCTCAGATAACCCCACAATCTTCCGCGTCTCCCTTCGTTCGGTCGGCAGGTCTTGTTTGTCTGTCCCGAAGCTGTTGTTTGTTATTGTCTCAGACGCCCGGGAACGCACGAAGGAAAAGCAGACTTCGCGCGTAGGGCAAACCCACCGTGCTGCTGTGCTTCGCTGGAATTCGTCATCTCGGCTAGACTCGCCCTGGTCGGATGTGTTGGGTGTCTGAAGCGCCAGCAGCTCTCCGCGAGCAGCACCCGCAACCGACACGCCCGGCGCGCGCCGAAAACACCCCCCGCCGTCGTGGCCGAGCTGGAAAACGTCGCGTGCCACTGCCGGTTGGCCGGAAGTTGCACGTGAATGTGTGGGATGGACGCGATCGTGCGTGTTGGGTTTGTGTGGTCGTGATGATGTAACGGGCAACAGAGTCATGTTCGTGTGAATACCAGCGTCGAGAGGAAGGGCCACAGTGTGTGCCGGATGGTTGACTAGGGTTAGGGTTGGCCTGATGATGCTCTTGGGTGAGCAGGCTCTGTAAGTATGAGTATGTGAAGGAGTAATGGTGATACAGGAAGATATGGTTTCGACAATTAACCTATCCAGTACCGCTATAATAGACTCACTATCATAGGCCATGTGTTTCCATCAAGCCAGACCAATAAATCCACACACAGCCAGTGTCCTTCCCATGCTCTCCGTCTCTCGCCCAGATCACAGCCGAACCACCCAGTCTGCCAGACCTATCAGATGTCCACACATCATAAACACCAAGAAACAGTCCGATCTAGGGCATATCTCATTCTCCTCCCCTCCCAAATCGGGAAGACCAAGACGTTTCCTTATGCCCCAAGCCATGCCCGATCTGTCTGGGGAACAAGCCAAAATCTCAACCAGCATGAAATTCCACCGCAAGGCTCGTGCCGTCCTCCCCCCCATTCCCACGCAGACCCGGACGAGGCACACACAGAAGGAGAAAGGCTTGTGAGACTCTGCGGCGGCCTTGCGCCTTGTGGCCTTACGGTGTCTTGACGCAAGGAGAGGGAAGAGACCTGGAAGGCATAAAACGGGCCACCAGGGAAATTACACAGATATCACAAAAAGGGGCAACGGCGGAAGCAAAGGCGGGATGCAGCAAGCAAAAGCAAGAAGCACGGCCGGGCCCCACGCTGCGAGTGCAAAATGAGGGATCCAGTTATCTGGTCTTTTCGGGCTGGGTGCATGCAACCAGCGCACGAACATGGGTTCCGGGCGGCGAATCAACAGAGAGGAAGAAGCGTAGCACGGACACGACGGCCAATGCAGACGAAAGGCGGCAATTTCACTGTGGCGAGGAAGGGGGGGTTTGCTCTAGGCGCTGGTTGCGCAGATGGCCTGAGGTTGGGACGGTCACAGTGGACGATGGATGGACAGGAGAGTGACTGGGACGGGGAGTGCTGCGGGTGGCAATTGGTCGCCGTGGCGATGTGCACGCTGGAGATTTGAGCATCCGCTGGTCGGTCGGTTCGCGCTCGCCGGCCGTGTCAACCGCGGCGGGAATACGCGCCCCGGCTGGTGAGGACAGTCCAGACGGAAGCACAGGAAGACGAGAAGCCAGCGCCACGGCTTTCGGGCACTGTCACAGCGCCATCTGTTCTTGCCATGCGCCTGTCGGAAAAGGGCGACAAGGCCAAACACAGACACATGCTTGAATGTCCCCAGGGGAATCAATTGCTTGACGGCTGGGTGATATTACCTGGCATCCTCAGTTATTACGGGGAATTGATTAGATTGGCACTTTTTGTTCTTTTTTCCCCCTTTCTTTCTTGAAATGCTTCTTTCGATGTCGTTGACCTGGCCGCCGGAGATTTTGGTCCTGTGAAGTTGGAGACGCCAGGACCCAGCGAAAGGGTTGTCTTGGATAGGCAAATTGAAGCAATTAAAAGCGAATCGACATCAGGTCGCGACCCGCTGGCTGTGAACAGACGTGGGTGGTTGAGTGTTCCCCCTATTCATTGGGAGGCGGGATTGGTACGCTCCGAGTGGTGGGCGGTTGTGTCTAAAACGGCATAGTCCAGGAACGGTGAAGACTGGGGATTTAGTATCCCACAGGGCGCAGCCGTTGAAATTAGGTGGTTCTGAGGAAGCGAGAGAAGGATGCGAGTTTGCTGTGCGGGTGAGTGAGTGTGAGGTTTAACCGCCAGGTGCAGTGAAATTACCGTTGGTTGCCCCCCTTCCCCCTTTTTGGGGTCGAGAAGACGTTATTTCGCGTATTTTGATTCTCGGTCGAGACCAGAAATGAGCGCAGCGAAATGAACCCCCAAATCCTGCGGCAATGGGGATGCTCGCTCCTTCGAGGCGGTGCTGCTTGTGCCGGTGTCTTCCACCCAAGTCCTGCGTCGCCGAAGAGCGGACGACCGACCAACGACGACCACAGAACGTCTGTTTGGCCGCGGGCAGTGTTTTGCTGGCCTTACGCTCCCGTTGCAATCCGGTAGGATCGGCGACAGTTCATGAACATGCAGGACGCTGGAATTCAGCAGTGTGCCAGCGCCGATCTGCCTGTGTTCCCCGTCTGGCTGACGCTGATGGTGCTGCGACCGGCGAAAGCACCGTTATGAGAGGAAAAAAGACGCGTTCCAGCGGCCGGCATGCCACAGTCAGAGAGTGAGACACACACACACAAACAGACGTTCTCTCAGGGGGGTGTCAGCACTGTGAAGTCGCGACGAGAGCATAGCAGTTAGAGTATAGGAGAAGTCGGTGAATGCACTGCTGCACAAGAGACATGCAAGAGGCGGACAGTACGAAGACACAGCACACATACGGCCTCGTCCAGGACCATGGCATGGATATGCACATCCAGCGCATGTTGCATCGGCGCGGCAACCAGGATGCGCAGAAGGTGCAGAGAGAGGGAGAGAACACCAGCGGCACTGGCTGGACGAAGGCGATCTCTGTGCAATTTCCCCCACGGTGGGTTCGCGAAGATCGCAGACGCATGACCGGTGAGAGAGAGTGAGCAGACGGCCGTTCACGGGCACCCAACCAAACAGCATGCATTGGACTTCCTCTCTCTCTGAGTGATGCCGAACTGGAACCTTTAATTACGAGTCAAGCCCACAGATTCCATTCTCACACCCTTGCCCATGGTTATTGCAAGCGGAGCCCAGCAGAAAGAAGAAGGCCGAAAGCAAGGGGCCGAGAATGCGTGAATCCCTTTTTTGTCTCTCCCCTGCTCTCCTCTCTCGCAGAGAAAAGCAAGAGAAAAGCAATAGAAAAGCAAGAGAAAAGCGAGTGAACGGGAAAAAGGGACCCGCAAGCGCTGCTGTGTGGTGTGTATCCCTGGTTCCTGAACCACATCTTCCGCACGAGACAGAAAAAAAGGTACATCGTATGAGGTTCCTGTCTGCGTCTGTGCCTCTGCTTGCTCGTCTTCACGATAGTCAGCATGCAATCTCCTTTTTCCCACACCCCTCCCCCGACCGTCGAAAATGGGGACTGCACGCACACTCCCCCACCCCGGTTGTGTTTTCTTGCTTCTGCCCTTGCTGGGTTCTCCTATTCCTGCGCCGTCGACAGAGAGCTGCAATCGGCCCAGCAGACACGGACGCCAGGGATCTCTCGCTGGCTGCGAGATGGGAATGAGGGAGAGAGAGAGAGGGGGCGAGTCGCGCCCGGTGGCAGCTCGTTTGGCTGGCCTCGATTTTCCTATTAATACTCCCGTCTCCTCCGGTCTTCGATCGATTTGATTCTTCCCTCCTTTTCCTCTCTCTCCTCACCAGCCACCGCAGCCAACCGCAGCCTCAGCTTCTGACTCAACTTTCTCTTGACTTCGGTCGTCCATTCTTTACCAACTTTCCAGCCTTCGAGCTCAATTACATTCGTTCTTACCAACACTTAATTTTTTTTAAAATTCCCTTTTTAAAATCCAATAATTCCTTTTTCTTTTCAAGAAAATCTTTTAATTCCCCCCCACATTCAAAATGAAGGCCTTCACCGTTCTCATGTTCGCCGCTGGCGCCCTTGCCGGCACCGCGTCGCCGGCGCCCACCGCGTGGTCGACGTCGACCGTGTACGCCACCAAGACCTACACCATCACCGACTGCGCCGATGATGTTCCGGACTGCCCGGCCCACGGCACCAAGGTGGTGACCGAGACCGTTGCCGTCTCGACCACCATCTGCCCCGTCGAGGAGGCCGCCACATCCAGCGGCCCGCACGTGTTCCCCAACAGCACCGCCTCCTACCCCGTCAAGCCCACCAAGCCGACCACCACCGAGGACTGCCCGGAGGAGTCGTCGACTGCCGTCCCGCCCAAGCCCACCCTGCCCACCACCTCGGCCGCCGCTTGCCCCGCCGTGACCGTCAAGACCATCACCACCTCCTACACCACCGTCCTGCCCACCACCCTGGTCGTTACCGAGACCGTCCCTTGCCCGCCCGCCCCCACCGCCACCTCCGCCACCGGCACCGCCCCCGGCCCTGCGTAAGTTACTCCCCTCACCGTGACTCCCTGCTTCACACGCCCCGGGATGGAAAGATCCAAGGCCAGCTGCTAACTTCCTCACAGTAAGCCCACCGTTGCCCCCGGCTCCGCTGCTTCGCTGGCTGGCTCCGCCGCCGTTGCCGCCATTGCCGGTCTTGCCGCCTTCGTTCTTGCTTAAATAACCTTTCTTGATTCCCTGACCGAGTTGAGATCAGAAGCCTCCCGTGAATCCAAGGAAGGCTATGGCAATTTAACGAAAATGTGTGCATCAATTTTTTAATGGGAGGGTTTTTGGCTCTGGGTTCCCACTTGAATGGTTCTCGATACCAAACCCGCGAGTTTTTAGATTTTCTTCTTTCCTCTTTTAATTCTTAATCATAGCGTGTTCCCGGTGTGGCAGATACTCTTTCTTCTTTACATGTACTTCTCTTCTATGTGTGTGTATTTTTGAAGCAGATGCACGCTGGTGCAGGAGGGAGAACATCGAGAATCAACCTAGCTCTTCGTGGATGTGCTCATCTTGAAACAGACCCTTTTTATTATTGGAGTTTTTCTTCCCCCTCTTAGTCTCCTGCTTGTTCTTAACGTCTGTTCTATCGTGGTTGATTTCTGTCTTGGTATTTTCTCATGATTGCTCATTCTCTGTTTCTAGCATCTGATTTTTCTTCTATCTTCTTGCATAATATCAGGATCTTCCTGTTTTTTCCCCTGGGAAAGTTCTTCACTGGGCTGTCGTGTGTTGTGTCTAAGAGCAGAGTGGAAGTTGTTTGTAGGATGTTTCTGGGGATCCGGGGATGCGAGAACCCCCCCAAAATCCCGTCGCTGACTTCTGGAGATGCATGCCCCAGTTGTAGCTCCCCCAGCAACGAAATTGCGCCTTGCGGGCCTGGCGGGGATGTCGCCTGCAGAAGGCAAACTTCCCAGCGAGAAGAGAGTGCAATCTTACTCGTCTGTGGTCGTTTCTTCTCCAAGCGGGGACGCCTCATTTCCTTTCTGGCCTCCGAGTGGCACGCTAGCCCGTGGATCCGACCAGGGGTGGTTCTTTTGGATGGATGGATCTTTGTGTGTTCTGCGTGGATCTCTTGTCTTTTTTGGAGTACCATACAGTACTGCACATGTAATTTTGCGTGCTGAGAAAGGGCGGACTTCCCTGAAGCAGCGAATGGGTGGGTGGCTGATCGGCAGCTCAGTTGACCCTCTTGGGGGAGACGGTCTGGGGGTGTGTGTGTGTGTGTGTGTGTTGGTCGAACTCGGCATATCACGGAGGATACGAGTGTGTGTTCCTGGCGCTGGGGAGTGGTGAAGGGGGAAGCAAACACACCACGCAGCTGCTCCTCTCAGAGTGAGTGAGTGAGGCGGAGCACGCCATGCAAGTCCTCCTCCTGTCATCTTGCTGAACCGGTGTTTTGAAGCAGGCCCGGTGGCGAGTTGTTGGATGTTTCGCTGGTTCTCTTTTCTTGGGGCAAAGCAAGCCTTATGCAGGTACGCGGGCTGCCGCCGGTCACACACACACAGACACACTCGTTGACTGCCTGCCTGGTGTATACTGAACACAACCCGGACTTATGTGTGCTCTTCAGCTGCTGGGCTGAGATCTGTTCCGTCGCACCGATTCACGCGCCGCATCGACCCCGGCCCGTCTTTCTCTGCTTCTTTCTTTCTTCTACGCGCCCCTTACCTGCCTCTGCCTCTCTCTCTCTCTCTCTCTCAATCTGTAGGGTCCAGTATGGAGTACAGTGCATATGTCGTGGTACAGCCGGTTGGGCCCAGGCAGCAGCGTTATGCCGACCCCCAGGTTGGACGAAGTGCCGTGGCCAGACCGCAGAGGGTGCGTGAGATTCGCCGCCGAGAGTTCCGAGTGCACGACGTTAGCACTCTCAGCACAACGCCAAGGACGCAGGAAGAAAAAAAGGGATCGGAAAACAATGTCCCGGCCTGCTCGCCGGGGAGCACACAGTACTGTACAGTACACGCGCAAGTTGTTCGTTGTTCCACTGCGGGGGAACGATGGCCGCTTCTCGCGTTTCTCTCGTTCTTGCGTGGAACAAACTGGAATATACTCGTGCTCTCTGTCGTCTTCGTCCGGAGAACCTTCAGCTGTTCCCCTCTTCTCAGCCATAGATCAATCAAAACCCAGCAGAGTAGGAAAGAAGGGAAGGGAAACCCCGGAAATTACAGCGTCACAGCGCCCACTTAAACTCTCTCTCTCTCTCTCTCTCGCTTCTTTTTTTAATAGAAAATCTCCAAAAGAAAAACGAAAAAAATAAAAATAAAAATTCGTAAAGGAGGGGGCGTGTGGCCAAGCTTCGGCCAATCACATCCTGTTGGTACCTGAACAGGGAACCCGACGCACTGTGGCCAATCAGCGGCGCGGAGGGCGGCTCTTAGTCAGATGGAATCTTTTTAGGGTTGGTATCACGGGATCCAGACACGGCTTTCGCGCGTTTGATTTTCTGGTGCACGAACGAGAGTCACGCACGAGCACGGGAAGTGTTGGCTCTTGGGGGCTTGTTACTGGCTGGAGGGATTTCGATTGCGTCTGTTCGGCTATTTTGATGTTCTTCGCTTGGAGGCCGGGGCCGGGACTGCGCGATCGGCGCGGACCCACGAACGCCGGTCGTCGTCCCGCCCAGATACGGCCTGATGTCCATGTCGATGAACCCGGCGGTCTTTGTCGGTGCCGAGTCGTCGTTGGGCCTGCAGGCCGACTTGACCTGGAGGACGGACGGCTCGGCCATGGCGGCTGGGCCGCCGACGCGGTGGAGAGGGCAGACACAACAGACCAGGCTCGGGGCGCACACGCCCTCATCGCCGGATGGCATGGCTTCTCACCGCATGGCCCGCGATCTCTTCCTGCCGGCCCTCTGCCTACCCGGAGTGGTGCCGTGCGGCCTCCTTCACTACGTGCCCCCACTACAACGCGCCCAAGTCCAAGGTCCTCGGCCAGAGCATGCCAGACCACAGGGACATCGCCAGAGCCATGTTCCGGGCCTGTTGGCAAGTATTCCCAGAAGCCGAGACTCACTAACTCCCCCATTGGGGGCCAAACCAGCGACTTCGTCGAATCCAGCTACAACAGCCTGAGCAGCCTTGCTATCGCCATGCTTAGAAAGCCAAGATGACAGCTACGTGCGCTCGAAACCACCGCTTGACGTTATCGACTACCCGCCGGTAGCCGCGCCACCTTTTGCGCGTGACAGTTCCAGGGCCCTTCATCCCTCTGCTTGTGCTGCGATCTGCTGTTTTCTTCTCTCTCTCTCTCTCACTCTCGGCCCCGAGTTTGTCTTGGTTGTCTGAGTTGTTTTGCTCTCCACGCCCCCTCCCCCGAGCGGCACACGCTGTGTGTGTGTTGTGTGCCGGGAAGCGGTTCGTTTAGTTTGTGTTTCTCATCCTTTCACACACTCTCTCTCGCTGTGGTGGAAACGGGAACTTGGCCGGTCGATGCGTCTTGGGAAACAACGAAAGAGAGAGAGAGCGAGATCCGGTTGGGTTTGTCTGTTTTTTTCTTCGTGAAAGGGCGGAATCATGTGACGGATGCAGCCCGGGTGCTGGTTTTGTTCGGGGTTCTCCGCCGGACGCGAACGAGAGAGACGCGAGACGGGAAACGCTGACTCGGGGACATGCCCTGGACTGCGTTCATTGTGTCTGGCCATTTTATGCGTCTTCAGAGAGTCTAGATCGGCTGAGACTCTGGCATCTTTCTGTCGGGGAGCATGTCGTTTGCTTGTCTTGCGGTAGACAACTGGCCTCTGGTTCTTCGGCCTCCTCAACGACGCCTGTCTGCAGCCACGGATGACGAGAGTTTGCATCGATATCAACTCGTCCACCTTGGCCAAGTCTGGGAGCCTAGCCACCTCGTCGCGTCCTGTCTCTCCACCAACACACTCTTCGTGATCTAGACCGTCCCAACCGTCATGCCAGTGCTGTGGACTGCGTGCCACAGTGCAGAGAGAGAGCAGCGGGGTAGGGCTCTGCACGCCATTAACCTTTTCTTTAGGGCTTCCGCGGATTTTTCGAACATTCAACTCTCCTGCCTTTCTTTGCTTTTTCCCATTAACTACCCCGTCGGGGACCTTGCGGGGAGGTCGGTCGGTTCCGAGCTTGTCTGTGGCCCCAGTTGATCTTATGCATCCACACGGGGCCAGGCTACACAATCCCCAGAAAAAGAAAGTGCCGGGCCTGCCGGCTAGGATATCACTCCCCCGCGTTCGACAATCGGGGTGGTCGAGGAAATCCGGCGTTCAGACCCCACTCTTCCCTAGCTTATGCTGGAGCTAGAGCCCTGGCCCCGGCTCTCTCTTCCCCTCCCGACGCAGCATGTATCTTGGCGAGGTGGAGCCCTGCTTCCCGGCATGTGAGATCCACAGTCCGCCGGCCGGCCGTGGAGACACCACCTCCCGAGGGTGTGTCAGCTCGGCAGAAACCGACAGATTGCCCGCGTTGATCCCGCCAGATATTGGCTGGTCGGTGCCGACGTCGGAGGGACAAGGGCGTGGCTACCACCTTGCCTCCTTAGATGCACAGATGCGAAATGGCCCGAAAGGAAGCTGATGTTCATGCGTACGTGTCGCTGGCCACAGAGCGCCGGATAAATCTCGTTGTGGCTGACCAGATTGCAGGTGGCTTTTGGCATCTGTCTCTGCGCCATGGACACCAGGTACTGCTCCGAGCAGCATCAACCACAGCCTCACCTTCCAGCGTTGCTGGCACACAAAGTCTAGACCACTCTGCTGAGTCTCATTGACAAGTTCAAGACGGACAATAGGCCACACTTCCACTTTCACCTGCTACGCAAAAGGCTGCGGCTGCCCAAATGCCGACCCGGCTAAACACGTTTTGGGCTGTCACCAGCACACACACACACACACACACACACGATGGGCGCTTTTAATGGTTACTTTTTCTTTCCCCTCCGTCTCGGGCAAAATAGAAAAAGAAACGAGCAAGTCTTCCCAGGGTGCTCCGATATTGGCTACTTTATTTCGGGGGGCCTGAGATTCATGGCTGTCGTAGACATGCCATCACCACACGGGGTGGGAGAAAATTCTGCTGGTCTTCATCCTGGGATGGTCAAACGTGGTGCGATGTGATGCTTGGTCTTTTTGATTCCTTTTCCTTTCCTCTTTGTGACTTTGGCATGCTGGTGATGTTCACTATTTCGGTTTGACTACCCTTCTTGACTTTGTGAAGCGAGCTGCGAGGACGTGGACAGCGTACTGAGGTCTTTCACTGTGTCTTTTGTTGTCGGGGGAGGGGAGCGCATACACCAAAATCCACCTATCGAGAGACGCACGACACTCTCACAGCTCGCATTTGCTTGGCTGCTTCCAGTCCTGCCTGGCCCTTCTCGGCTCTGAACCTCGGATCTCGTGCTTGGCCACCCGAACGACCGCACACACCCTCCCCATCACCGTCTTACCCGATGTGCGCACTACTACAATCTCGGGTCCGGCTACGCGCCGCCCCGATCCCACAGATGCTCTCGGCGTGGCTCGTGCTGTGTACCGCGGCCCCCGGCTTCGCCCACACCGACGCCAGCCACGCCGACACCCACGCCACCGACGCCCCGCTCAGCCGGTCGTCGCTCGGCGCCAACTCGTCCATCACATTCAGCCCGGCCGACGGGCTCGCGTCGTCGACCGTCGTCTCGATCTTCTACCTCGACGTGCGCGGCGACGAGGAGCGCGGCCTGCCGTACACCATGTACCACCGCGACGCGGCCTCGGTGGTCGGCGTCGACGCCACGGCGACCACCTTCGTGGTCACCGCCACCACCACCGACCTGCGCACCGAGTTCGACACCCCTTCGGAGTCGGACGCTACGGCCGCGCCCACCACTACGGCTGCTGCGACGACGACCACCACCACCACCGCCGCCGACGACGACGTGCCGCCCGCCGACTCGCGCGGCATCCCCGACCTGAACATGACCGGCGTGGTCAGCACCATCACGCAGGGCCCCGCCACCTTCGAGTTCACCGGCTCCAACTACGGGCCCGGCCGCACCGTCGTCAACCGCTGCGTGCTGGACGGCTTCACCGCCGCCACCTGCAACCTGACCCACGTTGGCGCCGGCTGGTACACCGCGCGGCCCGCCCGCCCCAGCGTGGTCCTCCCGCCGCCGCGCGCCTCGCTCGACCCGGACACCCCGGACGGGGGGCTGCCCGTCCCCGCCAACGCCGCCGTGGCTGCCGCGACCGACGCCGCCGGCCTGTCGCTGGCGCCGCTCGGTGCGGGCGGCGAGCCGCGCGTGCAGGTGTGGAGCACGTACAACTACTCGTGGACGTCCGGCGACCGCTTCGGCTTTGCGCCGGTGACGGTGACCGCCGGGCTGGAGAAGCTGGAGGCGGCGCGCGATGCCGAGCCGACTGAGACCGAGGCCGCGGGGACTGGTGAGTCGGCGGCGGTGCGGCTGGCTGCGAGGGCCATGTGCGCGCAGTTTGGCCTGGTGGTGCTGGGAGCTGTGGTCGTGGGGGCGGCTCTGGTGTAGTTTGTGGTACATGCTTCCTAATGATCGTTCTTGTATCGGCTCGCTTTCAACTTGTTCCGGGTGCTTCCTCCTTTCCGGATTGATCCATCTTGGCTCGGCTTTGTGGCTTTTCCTGCAGTGCAGATATTGGCGGTGCAATGTCCTTGAATTTAATGTACGATCAGAAATGCAGTTAATGAATGTATCTTGAGTATAGGGAGAGGTTTCCGTTCGTGTTTGTGCAAGGACATCTCGGCTCACCTATGCTACATAGGAACCATTAGTTTAGTTGTATTTCATGAAAATCCGATATGGTCTAGTGGCTAGGATACCTCGCTCTCATGTCAGATCCGAGGTGGCCGGGGTTCAATTCCCCGTGTCGGAGCTTAACTTTTTGATTTTTTTTTTCTGGTCGGGATGGCGGGGCTTAGGGTTATATAGGGTCTGATACAGATGTAAGACAGATAGATAGACGAGTCGAACTTTCAGGCAGCCATATCAATGCTACCTGGAGGTTCTTTTCCGAGATACATTTCTTTCCCTTTTCTACTCTCTTTCTATTTGACTCCGAATATGCGTGGCCGACTCTCTGGGAAGTACTAAGAAACTAGTGCGTGAGACGGATTTCCGCTCCGTGATCACTCCTGACGCTACATACAGAACACTTGAAGATTCAGAATCAGACTATAGAAGGTATGTTGAACCAGGTAGCTGGAAGAGGTACCGCGATAGTCCCCAAGACGGAGGCAACATATGGGAATATGATTTCATGACAGCAACAGCAGAGGGAAAAAAAATGCAAGAAAAAACTAAACCAAGAAGCCGAAGCAAACCAAGCCACGCCCCCAAGCCGAAGACCCTACTGAACAAGTCCCGCCCCCTTAGTCGACGAAGAACTTGGGCTCCAGCTCACCATACGACTGGAAGAAGTGGGTGAACAGACGCACGGCAAAGCCGACGTCGTGCGAGCCGCCAGTCTCGCGGATGCTGTGCATGCTCAGCTGGGGGTTCCCCAGATCGAGGGTGCGGGCGCCGAGCTTGGCGCTGAGCATGGGCCCGATGGTGCCGCCGCACGGCGAGTCGTTGCGCACGACGAACAGCTGCAGCGGCACGCCGGCGCGGCGCGCACACTCCTGCACCAGC
>LNGL01000013.1:330713-350748 GCA_001510565.1 Knoxdaviesia proteae | reverse complement strand
CCACCTATCCATCCATCCCGGATGTCCACCGCCACCGCTGGACGGCGAGTCCGGGAGGCCGCCGCCGGACAGAGTGGCCGGACCCGAGGCACGTTTTTTTGTTTTCTCGAATTTTCTCCAAAATACAATTTTTCTTCTCACTTGGGGGGTAAACATTTTTCTCTCCCTTCTTTTCTTTTTTTGAAACTTCATCAAGTTCATTAATTCGGGCGGCGTTTTCCAGAAATTGCCCGCAGTAGGCCTCCAGTGCTGCTGGCACCAGTCAGGTCGTTTCGTCCGATGGGGTCTGGCAAAACGGGCCCAGCGAGCATGCAGGGGCAGCCCGCCAGTGATACGTTGGAGTGGGCGACCTCGCTGAGCTGGCCGCGGCTGGGGGCGTCGATTGGATGCTCTTTGTCAATGGGATTGTTCTGCGGTGCAGAACAGGCAGTCCCAATTGCAAACGGCCCGCCTATACCCCAGGAAGAGGGCTCGATGCAGGCGAGGAGCGTGGCAGATCAGACGAGCAAGGAGAGCACACACGGAGATGATAACCAGATACTCGCTCACAGCCCCTGGGTGCTGCTCTTCTCCTTGACTACTGGCTCTCGTTGAAGCAGCTTCACCTATGCACTACTTCCAGGCACAATGCAGGTATTTTCTCGGCTGTAGTGTGCTTCAAGATCCGGATTACACCGACAAAGAATCAACGTGGATCGGGGAATGCTCCATGCTTCCCACACACCTCCTTTCTACACGGACATGCTGTAGAAACTGCAAGCTTCGCCCATTGAAGAACCATCGCGTCTTCCCAGTCCAGCCCCGGCCGGCCCCGGGAGGATAGGCCGGTGTCTCCACTAAACCCCGGGCGGGGGGAGGGCAGGTCGCCCAAGCCAGGCGATGCTGTCAACCTCACGCACGGCGCGCCATGCTGCCCAGTGAGGGAAAAACAACACCCAGATGTGTATCGTGTCTTTATGTGTATCGTGTCTTTATGTGTATATATATATAGTATATACTTTTCTTTTTCCACTTTTTTGGGGGTTTTTAGGCTCTTCCTGCTTGTGTTCGCGGAACGGACCAACTTACAATCCAGCCTCGCCGCCGCTGGGCAGGTCCTTTCACCCCGGAATGGGAATCCCACGCACCACGCTGTGCCACGGGGGGTTTAGCAGCAGCACGAGGGGCCACATGCAGGCTGTCAGGCACCCAGAGGAATGAGCGCCCGCCCAGGAGGATAGAGTGAGTGGGCGGGAGGGCTGGCTGGTGGGTTTTGCAGACCTGGAGGCGAAAGGGGCGAGGTTTTTCCTTTATTTTATTTTTTTCACCCAGGATGCAGAGGCTGGCACTACCTACAGATGTGGTCGCATTAACAATAACCAGACCGTACTGTTTTGTTCGGTTTTTTTCCTCCCCTTCCCTCTCTTGTTGTCTGTTCGTGGCGGAATGTATCCAAAGAGGCTGTTCCTTGGCGTGCAACTTGCTGGGACAGACAGGGCTGAGCCGCAAGACGGCGAAAGCTGAAGGGCTGAAGGGGATGGGAAAGCGAGGTTCGGTCTATTCAGGGCTGGCTGGCTCAATAGCCACATGGGGAAATACACAGACTCTGGAACTTTGGTTCCCTGCGCTGGGTGTTCTGCAGTGGCTGCACAGGAAGAGAGGAGGAAACCCTAAAGCTGCAGGACGGGGCCAAGTTTGGATATCTGGCACGGGACTGGTGAGGTCATCTTCCCGGCAGCACGATGATGTCGACATGTATGGATGTGGTCCGGAGGTCAGATTCTGTGGTAGGATGGCATGTCTTCTCCCAGGGACACTTGTTCAGGAAGCATCGGACTAAACCGCTGCGAGGCTCCACTGATGCAAACAAGCCCACCCAGAGAGACGAGACCTGTCACAAAGCAAACAAAAGAATCACGACTCTTTGAGGAACCGAGGAGTACCGGAACCCGGCCATCGTTGGCCACGATTGGTCGGGACCGCCCAGGAGCGAGGGTCGAGCAGAAAAAAAAAGAAGAAAACGTGCAGAACACGACAGAGAGAGGATGACGTCGGCGAGGAGGGGAAAACAAACCTGTCAACAGAGTTTGCCAGGGAAATACTTTATTCCTCCGACTTTTTGGGGGGGCGTTCCTTCATCCCAGGGTGGACACGAGAACAGATTGCCTGTTTCGTCCTGCAGGACCCTTTTTCGGATCTGGTGCCAAGTGCACTTAACTATGAGGAGAACCTCGCTATCTGTGTGCATACGCTCACCAAGGTTGGCGTACGCAGGCGTGATTTGCATTTCAGGAGATTCCAGCACCGCGACGACGACGCAACGGGTGGCGAAACCAAGACGAGATCATGCACCAGAGCCGACCAGACAGGAAGAGGAAGACGGAGATGGGGGAGACAAACAACAGCAAAAAATCAGCAGAAAAACCCAGAAAAAACACCCAAGCCGGTGGTAGTGGTACCCAATATTTCCTTTTGAGTTTAGCTCGACAGGCCGGTTGTTTCTTTCCTCCCCTCCCCCTGTCGGCGTGGCAGAGGATCCAAACGTCGATACCGACAGCCAGCCAGGACAGGACCGGCGAGGATGGCTGGTGTGTAGGCGTGTCCTTTCGATAGAAGGACCCCTTCTTCTCGTGTCTCCCGACATCCTGTCCTTCTGTAATTTAGAGGGGGGGGGGAGAAGATGTCGTCACCGGAAGCTGTGTGTCGTCTGGCGAGAACTTCCAGGCTGACGGTGGCACTTCCAGAGGCATTTTCCCCCGTCCTCGCACTTTCGCTGTCCCTCCCTTTTTTCTTCTTCTCTCGTCTGTTCTGCATTTCTGGGTATCGGCGTTACCACTTGGTTAGATACGCACAAGGCGCAGACACCGGGTTCATCACTCACTCACTCTGCAGGGCCAACTCGGTCGGAGAGCGCCAACCCAGGTTGAGAGTGATACAGTCAGGAAGAGAGACCAGCCGGGAGAACGACAGAACGACAGAACGCGGGGGAGAGAGAGAGAGATGGGGGGAGAGAGAGAGGGAATAAAAAACCGCGAAAAAAAACCCTGCGCTCACATCACATCCAGTAGTGTCCGTATATGTGAGGCTGATATACCCTCCTGGCCGAGTGGTTTGAGAGTCAGTCTCTGGAAAGGACTCTTGTTTCGCCCAGCGTCGTGGGAGTGGCTGTGGCGGGTCTCTTCGGCCTTCCCTTCTCGTCTATGTGTCCCGTTGCACAGGTCCTCTTCCTCTCTTCTCCCCCATCCCAAGTCCTGTGTTCGTTCCTCTCTGCGTGTGATCTGTCTTGGGCATTGTGTCCCCGGGCAATCCTCCTCGTCCCTCTTTTTCTGGCCCCCCTTGCTTTATCCCGTCTGCTCGTGCGTGTCGGTGATGCACCGGGAAACCCGCTGGTATCTCAGAACGGCTCCCGCAGACTGAGGAATGTGTGCTTTTAGACTCGTCGGCATTAATCTTATTTACCGTACGGTGGCAATCTCACCACCACCACCCACGGCTTGGCTTGGGGGGGGGAGCATCCTCCTGCATCGTCTGCTTCCCTCTTTCTCTCGCTGGCCCCCTCTGTCTAATAAAAGAGGCAAAGTCACCCAGCTTTATCTAAGTGGTCGTCGGTTGGTTTTACTTAATTCTTATTTATTTATTTATCTTCTTATCTATCTTTTTATTTTTTGCTCGTGTCCCTCTGCTTTCAACACTCATTTGCTGTCGTCCAATGTCGCTTTCTAATACTACGCTGAAAAGCACATCTCACTGCGCCAGATCGCCCGCCCATCGTGCAAAAGTGACCCTGAAAGTGCCCCAGAAGATCCCTGGGGGGCTGCGGCAGAAAGGCGAGCGCCCCGCTATAACAGCAGTTAACAGATAACAAAGAGCAACAAGATACCGACTGCTACGGCGACTGCTCCTGCAGATCTCGCGGGTTAGGGTTGGCCTCACTGGACAGCTCCTGGCGACACATGCAGCTGGTGAACCGACCCGGGGCTGGCAGTTCTGGGGCCGCCAGAACTTGGGTCTGGTCTGGCATGGCGAGGTCCAGACACCATCCGAAGTGCGCCGTCTTTGCACTAGCTGTAGACACCTTCTAGAGGCAGGGGGGTGCATGTGTTTTGCCTGGTTCTTTGCAAAACGAGTCAGGCCTCCGCGCGCATTCCGGACTCGTCCATTCTGTTAGCTGGACAGACTCGTTCATTCTCTTAGCTAGAGATGTCCGGCGTTGGTGCTCTTCCCCTCCTCTAAGGCTAATGAGGGTCCGCTTGACAGCATTCCAGGGTTACTGTTGGCTGGGGACGATGTGGAGAGCAAGCAACGTAGACACACTTCGGATGTAATGTCGAAGGAAAGGTGAGGGGGTGGCTGCTGGAAGGGTCCCGCTCTGCGGTGCTTCTGGCAATGCGCTCCTGGATGTGTTATGTCGGTGCGGAATGTCTACAGACATGTATGTACTGTACCCGTGGGGTGGGGGAGAAGGCATGGCGGTGAACCAAGGAAAACCCCGAAAAGTCATCGCGGTTCCTCTTCCCCCGGCCCCATGTCCGTTCTGAGCCGGGAACCCAACCCAAACCACCGGCGGAACGTTCCTCACCGACCAGTTCTACAGAGGGACTCTGCGATTTGCCTGGACTTTGGGGATAGCCGGGCCAAACAAAGACCACGAGAGGAAGACGGAAAGGCAGCGAAGGAAGGGGGCGAGCAGATACACGCTCTTGAGCATGAAGTGTGGTTGGGCCCCGCCATCTTGCTCCTCTCGTCGGGGGTCCGGAGGTTCTTCGCTTCCTCTTCTTTCTCCTTTTCTTCCCTTTTTTCGGGTCCCGGGGAAAGGCCTGACTGTATCTTCTCAGCAGAGGCCCCCATGACGGGATCTGCTAAGCGCAGTGCACCACCCACGTTCCGGACCTTGAGAAGCGTCGTCTCTGGATTCCGGCTGTGCAGCGCGTGGAGAGGCCCTTGTTTCTCTGGCTGTCGGTGTGGTGCTGCTGGTGCTGCCACCAGATCTTGGACCCTTCAAACCACCGCCCACCAGCCCACCGCGGTCAAGGCCAAAACCAGGGTTCAGAAACAACAACCCGTCAGCTGGTTTATGCCTGTGTTTGACTAGACCTGAGGATAGTAGCATCTGCTTTTTCGTGCTGCTGCAGGCCAATGTTGCATCTTCTGGGTTGTCGAACGCTGACTCTCAAGAGCGAGCCCGGGCATTTACTGACCTCTCGTGCGACTCTTCTCTCTGCAGGACAGTACGGACATACAGCACTGTCTATACTCTTCCTCTTCCTCTTGCGTGGTAGGTAGATCACGGTACTTAATGCTCTTCCTCAGGGACACCCCAAATATGGCGGGTTTGCTGTGTGATTGGCCGGGTCACTGTGTTGAGGTTACAGAGTCGCAGTAGCGGCGGCAGGGATATATATACAGCATGCAGTATATATGATTTAATGATTTTCCGCTACAATGTGAATTTCCGAGAAAGTGGGTTTATGTTTTATTGTTTTTCTTTCCCTGGACCCTTTTGGCTTGTTGCTCTTCTTGCCGTCTTTTTCACCTCGTCCTGTTTGGGCTGATGTGCGCTTGTCCCTTCTGCACGGCTTCCGCCCGCCTCGAGCCGCCGTCGGGGACACAGGATGTGCCAGTTGAGGCGGCGGCAGAGAGTGCTGAGTTCCTTGCTCCTGTGCCACGAACGCCGTGGTGGCCGGCTCCTTTGGATTTCCCTTCTCCGGTGATGATGTATCTTCATCTTTGGCTCTTCTCAGCGAACCCCGGCCGCGCTGGCCGTCTCGACTACGGTGTCCGCATGAGGACGGCGCCATTCCCCGGTCCCCCGCTTGGACAGCTCTGCAAGTGCTTTGAGACCGAAAGAAACCAAAAAGTGCGCCCAGGGGGGGCTGCATCAACGTCTGTCCCACTCACTCTGCGTTTCTTTTCTTCCCTCTTTCTCTTCTGTGCCCACCCTTCTTCGACCTTCCTTTCTGGCCTCATCCTGCCGTCCGATATCATCCATCATCCCTCATGTGTGACCCTGAAGCGACCGGGTGGTTGTGGCTACGGCATATGGCTGGAGAAGGAAATAGGCGGACGGACTAAGAAAACTAACGCTCGGTTGATCTGCGACGGGGGGGCGTGTGTGTGTGTGTGTGTGCGCTGGTCTCAAGCGCAGGATTAATTGTGGACTCTCCCCCCCCCCCTCTCTCTTTTCATCCCACGTTGTAGCGTTTTAGGAAATATGTGCTGCGCAACTCTTCAACCTGCCTGCTTTAAGGAAAGCATGTACTGTAAAGGCGAGCGAGCAAGCAAGCACGAAAGAAAGTCACAAACCCACAGCAGAAATAACCCGCCCTGCGAATGCCCGAACCACGACAGTTGCGACAGCGTGCGTGTGTGGCGGCAATATGTCTCCGGAGCTGACAGATGGATACCACAGAGTGGAATCTGACACGAAACTGTCCGTCCAGGCCAGGAACCGCGCCTGGCCGGGCGATTATCTAGGCCGTCCACACCCAATCTCTCTCTCATGCTGCTCCCCAGAAAACCGCGACACACACGCATCTTGTTGTTGCTTCGTTGCATTCAGGGCTGGTGCTGCACAGGGTCACTTGCTTGCGTCGACCACCAGCCCCTGCCGGGAGGAACAGCACCGGGGGTGTCCCGATGGTCTGCCAGACAGTCCAGACCAGAGCTGGAGGTCTGTCTATGTGTGTCGACGAGGGGTCGGGCTGGCGGGGCTGGCGATAGATGCCGGACTCATACGGGGTCGCCGCTGCGTCGAAGCAGCTCCTGTGACCCGCGGCCATTCGCGGCCGTTTTGCAGATGTGCATGTATTATCTTCTCGGGCGGCCATCTGTCAGTTGGGGCTTTGCGCAAGGTCACGACGATCCATCACCACCAAGAACAGCCAGATAACCACCACCACCGCCGCCGCCCACGGCCAAATCCGTGCACTGGGTACGTGCCGTGCAGTCGCGGGCTCATCACCCTTCCTCCCCCTCTATGTACTGTACTGCACTGTACAGTACCCATCTCGGTCATGATCTTCTCATCTCTTGCTGCCGTCCTGTGTGATCTCGCGTGCTGATCACCACCACCATCACCACCACCACCTCTCCGTGGCCATTTTGTCGTCGGCGGGACTTCGAAGCTTCTGCTTGCTTCGTTCTCCTCACACACACACACACACACACACACACACACACACACGTGTACACATCTGCTCCGGGCGTGCGCTCTAGCCTTTCTGGTTGCCGTTTTTCCCTCTCTCTTTCGACCAGCGAACAAAAAGAAGGCTAAACGGGCCGGTCTATATTCGGACGATGCGCCAGCTGGTGGGGGGCTTTTCTTTTAGAGCTTGCTTGTGCTAAGTTGGGCTGGCGCTCTGATTTTCTGCCACCCCCCCTGGCGCGAATTGACAAGCTGGTCTTTTTCTTTTTCTTTTCTTTTTTTTGCGGGTTTTTAGTGTGCACGTCGGTTGATCTGGACTCGACGAGAAGGTGTCTCGGTCGCACCGCGATGGTGCCTGTTTTGGCTGTGCTGGCCGTCGAAACTGCGCTGCCGATAGAGAGTGCATGCACGGAACCGAGCCGTAGAGGCACAACACGCCTAGGCTGGATTATGCAGAGATCGATTCGTCTACTTAGAACGGCGCCGGTAGCCAGATAAAAAAGAAAAAAAGAAGGCGTGAATCCTGACCTATGCACCGCGGACGTGGGGTTTCTGGCGATGGTGAGTGAGGCACAAGCGACGGCATTCCTTGGACCAGATATGATAACCGCCGTAGTAATGAAATCTCCCTTCTTCACTTCCTTGTCCCCTCCCCCCCTGATATATTATTCCCTCAGGGAGACAGGCCGCCCGCTGTGGAACGCGACTGGCTGGAATTGATCGTATGGGAGATGTGCACACAACCGCTGCACAAGCGCGCATCGCGGACTTCTCGCTCACTATCACCGCAAGACTTCTCTCCATTCACAGTTTCACACAGTCAACCCCCGTTAGTTTGCACATCGAGTGCTTCTTAGTGTTTGACTCTATCTTCCTCTTTCGCCTCCGGCTGTGGGGCCACACAATCCACAATGCACGCTTCTTTCTTGTCTCTGGTTGCTTTGCTTGCTGGGGGACTTGCAACAGGGGGTGAGAGAAGAAGATGAAGAAGAAGACAACGCCCCCCCCCGTTTTTTTTGGGTCCCTCTCTCTCTCTTCCGGTGCCCTGTCTTGTCGCGATCTTCCTCGCTCTCTCCCTCCTCCAACTCTCTTGCTTGGCTCTGTGACAACCCAAGAGAGAGACACACGACAGACCGGGTGGGAAGCCGGAGAGCCACGAGTTGGCGGACCGTCCACGAACGGCTCCCGACTGCGTGAAGCTGTGCGCTTCTTCTTCTGCCCAGACACGGAGCTTCCGGCGGGAACAAACACGCCCGCGACGGAAGGGGATGGGGTCCATCCGACCTTTTCTTTTTCCTCCTCTCATCTCGGGCCAGCCTATGTTTAATTTGGGTCCGACGTACTGTACGTCCCCACGTTGCATTTTCCCGTTTTTCTTCAGCCATTTTTTTTGAAGGTTCTTTTTTTCTCTTCTCCTCTGTTGCTTCTGCTGGAGTATCCTGCGCCAAAGCGGCAAGTGATTACCAGAAGAAGAAACCCGGAAGGGGGGGATATGGAACTCTTCGCGCTCGTCTGCGACTGCCTCTCCGTGTACTTCCTGTAATTCCTGGACGTATTTGGGAGAGAGAGAGAGAGAGACACCGGGCGAGTTTGTAGGCGACACAAGAAAGATCCCACACGCAGACAACAACAGCGTGGGAGCGCGAGAGCGAGCGAAAGAGAAATGCTAGGCTAAAGCTGTGGCACCCGAGAGCGTGTGGTGGACGACCGAACGGGTTCCTGTGAAGATTTCCCGGGAGTTGGGCGATTTTCCTCTGCTCGCACGCACATCTTCTCCCCCCCTCCTCCTCCAACATACGACATCTGCTCTGGATGAGTTATGTATGACTTCATGTGCCGCCATGCAGCTACCCTTCTTCACCGGTGGATTTCCTCTCGTTTGGAGGCATGCCCGTCCCTTTCCCGGGAGCGAATCTTCAACACACAGTACACACCCCGTTCCTGTCTTTATATCTGTCTCTTCCCCTCTCTCTCTCTCTCTCTCTCTCTCCCCCCACCGACCAAACATGTTCCCGCAGATCCACGCAAAACACCATCTCCTGAGGTCACTCGTAACTGAAGAATCCAGGTCAAGTGCTGCTGGTGATGTACTGTACCTGAACGAGAGTCGAACCGCTGGTGGCTCCCGACTAGCCCACATTTGTACCGGGTACATGCCACCAGACCCAATATATTGAGACGGTTGACAAGGCGGACAGGTACCGTTCTGCCCGTGGCCGCCGCAGATGAGGACTTCACGCCCCGTCCAGCTGACAGGGTATACCCATGGACGGGCACCAGTACCAGGTACGTTGTTGTGTCTGGGCCAGATCAGGTTTTCGACACACACACACACGCACGCTCTGGTGAGGATGCCATAGACTTTTTCGCCCATCCCGATCTGGCCGGCGGTGCAGATTGTGAAGGTGTGCTGGCGGCCAGCCTGTTTCGCGCCTCTCAGGGTTTTTTTTCTTTCTTTTTTTTCTTTTTTTCTTTTTCTTTTTTCTTTCTGTCCCTTCTTCTCGTCCGCTTCTGGCCTGCTGTCTTTTTGCGTCTCTCTTGACCGCATTTCCTCTCGGCCTCCTCCTCCGTCCTGCTTATATCTATTTCATCGTGTGCCTGATTATCTAACCCGCTCTCGCTCTCCTTCACGTCAATCGGCTCTTTCCCATTCAGAAAGCGCCCTCGTTGACTCGCACCTTCCTTCTCTCTCTGTCTGCGCCCGACTGGCTGCGCCGTAAATATCCATACAGCTACTTTTTCTTTCGCTGACCCAATTTGTGTGTCCAACTTCGCAACGTAATGTACCGGTACTTCGACGCTGCCTGTCACCCGCCAGTTGAGTCCAACCTGGAACCCACGCCTAACCGGCCGGCTGTTTGGGCTGCCAAACCACTTTCCCACCCGGCTGGCCCGTCTGGCCTGTCTGGCCTGACATGTACCAGTACATTCTCTCCACTGCGAACTGCCAGGAAGCCCACCCACACCAACCAAATCTGGGAGTTTTTCCACTCTCGTCTTCACGTCTTTGCCTTCCCTCCTGCTCACTTTCGCCGCCTTCTTCCCTCCCAGAAATGCCAAATCCCACTTATCCCATTTTCTGCTCTTCTCGTCTTCGTCTCACCCTCTCTCTCTGGATGTACTCTTTGTGTGCAGATGCCATCGTAAAGATACTTCCACCTTCCTCTGTGTCCCAGCTATAGTGCCCTCCCACCACGACTTGGGGGGCATTTCTGCGCTATTGATTTCTTCCCTCCTGCCTATTTTTTCCTCTTTCCTGCCCACCATCGTCGCTCCTCCACCACCCAATTTTTTCTCTCTTCTTTTCCCTTTGCTTCCCCCCCCCCCAAAAAAAGCCCGTACCTTCTTTTTTCCGCCTTCCTCCTCGATGACCTTTTTTTTTTTCCCTTTCCCTCTCTCTCTCTTCCTCTTTTTTCCCACTTAACCTGTGCACCTCTTTTTTCCTCTTCTCCCACACACATTCTCGCCATCTCGACCTCTCTCTCTTTTTTTCTTTCTTTTAGTGTTTGATTTTCTTCCCTTCTTCGCTTCCTATTTTTGATTCTTTTTTTATTATATCTTTTGGCTTTTTCTATTTTCTTTTACTATTTGTTTTGATTTTGATTTTGATTTTGATTTTGATTTTGTTCGATTCCCCTCGTTTCTTTTTCCACCTCTAAATCCTCTGCACACCTTTCTACTGACTCGCCTATTTCGCCTTTCCTACGCGAATCCCCATCGATTTTTTCGGCCATCATCATCATCTTCGCTGTCTCCCCGCCTCTCACCCAAACAATCCTTCCCCGGGTTTCCCTTCCCACGATTGAATTCCATCTCGACCTGCGACTTTCGACCTCTTCCTCTCTCTCTCGGACCCCATCTCCTCCGATTTCATCGTCTATCCGGCCTTTTCTTCTTCTTCCCGCCCGGCTACCGCCACAACACAATAACCATCACCGGCCGGCCTTCACCTCCGTCCCACTTCCGCGACCTCCATTTTCTGTATGCGATCGCGGTGCTGGTCCACCATTCCTGTCGAGTCGACCTGTGTTTTCCATTCTTCGATCTACTCTTTGTCCGGATCTCTATCGCTGCAAACTAAATGTACGATTCTTCCACTCCTGCCTCTCCGCTTGCCGTTCTGTTTGCCTGTTGATCGCATCGCCAATCCGTTCTCCGCCTGCCTGCATGTTGTGTTTTTGCCCTCTTCGCTTGCATCTTCCGCGACGAACCCCGGCCATCGTCTGTAGTCCGACCTCTTCCCGTCCTCGTCTTGCTATCGTCCGGGGCCAATATCGGCGGTGGTAGTAGTCTTCACCACCGATCCCGGTCCCTCTTGAATCTCCTCCAATTAACTGATCACCGTCCCGAATCTCGCTGCATCGCAACGACGACGTCTCCCGAGATCTCGACCCTCACCCTCACCCTCACCCCCACCCTCACTCCTCTCCATCCCCATCCAACTCTAAGATAGTGCACAAACAAATCTCCGTTTCAGTCCTCATTCCCGTTTCTCACATCCAACATCGTCACCATTTCTTGCTGGAGACACTTCTCATATCACCCCCAGTGTTCGTTGCCCTTGTAATTCGCCATTCCAGTCATTCCCAGTGAAGGAAGTCTCCCTCACGTCTGACCTGGGCGCCTGCCTTTTCTGCCCCCTCACCGTTACAACCTCCTACCCTCGCTCTTATCCAATATCACCATAGCCTTCACATGTGTTCTTCGATGTTCTTATCCTGTTGTTTCAATGCCCTTCTCCTGTCTTATCCTTACTGACTCTTCAAACCACCAGAACCCCCTCATGATATAAACCCTCCTTGTCGCCACTTCGCACTCGCGTCGACTCTCTCTTGCGAAGATATTCCCGCCGTTGCATTTTCGCATCGCCGCCGGATCATCTTATCTTCTACCCTTCTTCTTCGACCCCCCTCGGTGTTCGTCGCGTCGATTCTCGCCGTCCATCTTGTGACTCGCTCGCCGACCCATCTTCCGCGCAATTCGTGACCCACATTCGCCAACCTCTTGAGAGCGCACCGATCCCCTCCGTGGCCATATCTTCCCCGTATATCGTTGGGAAATTTGGGCTTCTCCCCCGCATGATCACACACCCTCCTGCTCAGAACCATCCACGCTGCTGAATTTTAGAGTCATCTATCGTCAGCAGCCATCATGGCTGCAAACATGCAGCCGCACATGATGATGCCCCAGGGCCAACAGCCCCAGCGCCGGTCCATGCCGGCCCTCCAGACTATGATCTATCAAAATATCATCCAACAACCACAGCCTAAGCAAGGCTGGCAGGCAACTGTTACTCCCGGCGAACGAATCGGCAAAGCCGGTACTTTGTAAGTGACCAAATCCGGGGGTTTGCTCTCTCCTTGACTCTCTGTTGTGTTCGCCGTTTCCAAAACCTCACCGAAAATCTCCATCTTCCGCTGCTCTGCTAATACTTTCGGCTTTCTTTCGGTGTAGAATCACAAACATCTCTCTTGCCACTGGCTACACAGATCCGGTTCGTGCTGCAGAAGCTGGTCTCGAGTATGAGAAGAATGCCTTCTTCAAGTCTCCAGATAAGGTATGTAATCAGTTCCTCTCCAATCTATGATTTGTACTCTATTACGTTCACATTGAACAGGTGGCTAGAGCCACCTCGTCAAGAGCAGTTTTTCTGGTCATTATATAATCTTGGCCCTAATATTAACCTCCCCCCCTCTTTTCTTCTTCTTCTTCTTTCTTCATCAAATAGAACACATACGAAGTACAAATGAGCAACAAGACGAATGAATATGTCAAACGCCGAAAATCGAATGTCAACGAGCCGAATCTTCAGAACCCTCTTGGCGCTCAGGCCATGAACGCTGCCCAGGTTCAAGCCCAACAACTCGCCATGAACCAGCAAAACGCCGCGCTTCTTCAGAATCAACTCAGCCGGGGCATGAACCCTAACATGCAACAGGCTTTCCAACATCTACAACGCCCGATGCAGGCCACGCAGATTCCCCAACAGAACCCCATCGGAATGCCCCCCGCCGGACCTGGTATGCCCCAGAACCAACAGTTGCTTCGAAACATGGGTGTTGGTGGTGCGACCCGACCCGCAGGCCCTCTTCCCATCGATCTGGCAAACCTGCCTGCGCCTACTCGTGCGAAAGTGGAAGAAATCGCTATGAAGCGCTTTAGTCTTGTCTCCGACCCCCAGCGCGCTGCTATTCGCCAGATGATGCAGCAAAACTTTGCCAACCAACTTGCCGCAACTCAGAAAGACCCGGCCTTGCTGTACTTCCAGCGGGAAACATTACTGGAGCTGATGAAGCAGAACCAACGGATCATACAACAGCAACAACAGGCCCAGGCTCAGGCCCAGGGTCAAGGCCAGCTCCCCGCCCACCAACAAGCACAAGCTCAGGCTCAGGCTCAGGCTCAGGCTCAAGCTCAGGCTCAAGCTCAAGCTCAGGCTCAAGCTCAGGCTCAAGCTCAGGCTCAAGCCCAAGCTGGCTTGGGGAACACTAATGCTGCCAACATGCTTCAACAACAGCAGGCCGCAGCAGCCGCAGCAGCTCGTGCACAATTGGGAACAGCTATGATGGGTGGCCAGGCCGGTGCTGGCCTGGGTAATGGGGATTTCAGCCAGTTTACCAATGTCGAATCGATCATGAACCAGCAAAAGGCCGGACTTATCGCCCAAGAACAAGGCCAAATGGTGGTTCCTGCTAACAGCCAGCCTATCCGAAACTCGACCCCGCAACCCATGAACGCGCGAAACATGCAGATGCCCGGCTCCGCCCAACCCGGTCGCGCTCAGTTACCTCCCGGCCTTGCCCAGCAACAGGCCCTCCAGCACCAAGGAATGGGCCAGGCTCCCGGTCCGGGCCAACAACAGCAAGGCCAGCCCGGTCAAGGACAACAGACTCCTCAGATGCGTCCGGGGTCTCAGCCTGGACAGCTAGGAGGACAGCCTGGCGGCATGAGCGGCATGCATCTTGCCCAAAATCCGGCAATGAACCGGCAACAACCCGGGGCAATGAATGCTATGGATGGACAAGCTGGCGGGGTTCTCGTGGGAGGTGTAATGCAGAACGCGGGGCAGTTCCAAAATGCCGCGAACCAGATGTTCAACCAAGGTGGCCCCCAGCGACAGGGTCTTGCTATGAACCCTCAATTGCTGAGCAAGATGCTCGCCAACCTGACGAATGAACAGCGCAACCAACTGAACGGCTTCTCTCCCGAGCAACTAAGCGAATTTCTTCAGCGTAATATGGCTGCCATCCACGCCCGAAACGCCGCTGCTGCTAACATGGCTGGACGTCCGGGCGGCCCCATGGCTGGCCAACAGGCAATGACCAACCAGCAACAAGCGCAACAGCAGGCGCAACAACAGCAAGCTCAGCAGCAGCAGCAGCAGCAGCAGCAGCACCAGGCCCAGCAACAGCAACAACATCAGGCACAACAGCAGCAGGCACAACAGCAACAGGCACAACAGCAACAGCAACAGGCGCAACAGCAACAGCAGCAAGCGCAACAACAACAGCAAGCACAGGCTCAGGCGCAAAAGCAACAGCAACAGCAACAGCAACAGCAACAGCAACAGCAACAGCAGCAGCAACAGCAACAGCAACAGCAACAGCAACAACAGGCGCAGCAGCAGGGACAGCAACAGTCGCAACAGCAGCAGCAATATTTGATGCAGAACCCCCTCCAACAACAGCAGCCCGGCGGCGGCGCTGCTGTCCCGAATATGACCCGACTTACTGCTCCTCAACTGCTTTGGATGGACAACATGGACGTTCCTCAAGCTCTCCTTCAAAATCTCAACATTTCCTCCGATGTCAAGAAGTGGCGAGACTTGAAGAACTACATCCAACAGAACCCCAGCTCTCCTGCCGCCCAAGCACAACCGCGTCTTGCCGAGCATCAGATGAATCAATTCCGGGCTGTAATGCTTCGTCGAGCTGCCGCTCAAGGCAGACGGCCTGGTGATGCCGGCGCTGGAGCTGGCCCCAATGCTGCCGCCGGCTTCGCCGGTCCCGCCGCAGCTTTAGGAGCAGGAGCTGCTGGACAACAAGTCCGCGCCGGGATACCCCCGAACATTGCCAACATCCCCGCGAGCATGATACAAGTTAGCCCCGAGGAGATTGCGCAGGTGCGAAAGCTATATCCGCAGATTGCGTCGTATTCCGACGACCAGGCCCGAGCCTTTGCCCAGCAGTTAAAGCAGCGCCAATTGGCAGCCCGGCTCCAGCAACTGCAAAATATTGAAGCCAGTGGGCAGATGCAGATGGCTGCTGGGGGAGTTGCCGGCTCCGCTATGCAGCGGGGCATTGCTGGTGGCATGCCCCCCGTTTCCCAACCGGGCATGACTCCGCAGATGCAGGCTCACTTGCAACAGCAATCGCAGATGCAACAGGCCCAGTCTCAATTGCAACCACCCCAGCCAGGCCAACAGCCGGGGGGTCTTGGCCTCATGCCACAGGGACCTCAGCAGCCGGGCCAGCAGATGCCGATGCAGCAGCAGCAGCACATGATGCCGCAGCACCTTCAGCAACAGCAGCTTGGCATCCAGAACCTTCAAGGTGGCCCTCCACAGATGCAGATGGGTGGACCGATGGCGAACCAGTTTTCGCTCGGTCCCAACTCGAACCCAGCCATGCAGAACAGCGCCATGCAAGCCTTCCAGCAGGCCCAGGCCCAGGCCCAAGCCCAAGTCCAAGCCCAAGCCCAAGCCCAGGCTCAAGCTCAGGCCCAGGCTCAGGCCCAGGCCAAGCAGGCCGACCAGAACCTGGCAATGCAGCGCAACATGTCCAACAAGCCCGTTCCCGGCCGGAAGCAACCGACGCCATCCCCGGCCCAAGGTCACCGCAACCTCAAGCGCCAAACTCCCGATGACGAAGTTGTCCAGCAGTCGGACGCGCAGAACCAGGCTCTCCTCCAGCAACAGGCGCAGAATCAGCAAATGCACGAGGCTCAACAGCAGCAATCGCTTTCGCAACAACAACAACAAAACCAGCAGCAGCAGCAGCAGCAGCAACAGCAACACCAGCAGCCCATGGCAGGCGGTTCTCGAAACTTGAAATTGACGCCCCAGCAGCTTGCCAGCCTGACACCTGAGCACCGAGCCAAGTACGAAGCGGCGCTTCGTCAGAGCCAGGCGCCGGCGGTGGTCCAGAACCGACTGCGTGAAATCAGCCAGGAGCAGGCCCAGCGGTTCATGTCGGAGTCGTTCCCCGACATCATCATGAGTCTCGAGCAGCGGCAGGGAATGCTGACGCGGCTGAACATGGTCAAGGTCGAGCTGATGAAGGTGATGCGGAACATTGGTCTCTGGTATATGCATACGCGGGATGACGATAGTGCGCGCATGTTTTTCCGAGTTGTAAGTTCTTTCTTTCCAGCGACACCCATCCTCTGTGTTCTTAAGGTACAAAGACTAACGATTCCGTGAACTTTCTTTTCTTTCTGTTTAGCGCCTACGCATGATTTCTCAGTTCAAAGATGCCGACAAGATGACGACTCCTAAGGAGGTGTTTTCGATTAGCGCGCGCGAGCTTGACGAGTATGTCATTCTGTTGGAGAAGATGCTGCAGGAGGCTCAGCGGGCTGCGATGATCAGACAACACCAGCAACAGCAACAGCAACTGCAGCAGCAACTACAGCAGCAAGGCGGACCGGCGGCGGCACACGCTCAGGCAAAACTCCAGGCTCCCTCCCAGCTACAAGCCCAAGCTCAAGCGTCGGCCGCTGCGAACGCGACTGTCGCGGCGGCAGCACAAGCCCAGGCCCAGGCCCAGGCCCAGGCCCAGGCTCAGGCGCAAGCTCAAGCTCAAGCGCAAGCCCAGGCTCAGGCCCAGGCCCAGCTGCAGCAACAACAGCAGCTGCAACAGCAGCAGCAGCAGTTGACTCCGGCCGCCGCTAGCCAAAGCCAATCGCCCGCGCCCCAGCCGACGCCCATCACCATGGCCGCAACTCTCGACAAGGCCGGCAACAAGGCGCACCGCGGAGCCAACAACCGTCAATCGACTTCCCAGGTGCCGCCCCCGGCGCCGACAACTGCGCAACCGCCGATGCAGCTGGGAGCGACGTCGCCTCATGGTCAGCCCAGCTACCCGCCTTATCCCGCCCAGGAAATGAAGCTGCACATCCCGCCCCGGAAGAAGCAGCGGACCGCTGGAGTGCAAGGGGCGGGGGCTTCCAAGACCGGCCCGTCCAGCGCGGCGCCGGGCTCGACGGCCACACCGTCGCCGAGCCTGTCCAAGGCGTCTCCCGACCCGAAGAAGCCGGCGCTCTACCAGCAACAGCAGCAGCAGCAGCAGCAGCACACGCCGCAGCAGGTGGGCACCCCCCAGGCGATGGCGGATTCCAAGCCGGTGTTCTACTGCCCCGACCCCCAGTGCGACATGTCCCGAGTCGGATTCACGACGGAAGAAGCGAAGAACCTGCACTACGAAGAGGATCACATTAAGCCGATGGAGGATCCGGCCAAGTTTGCACGTGACAGTCTTGCTTCGTTCCTGCGGTTGGATGCCGACGGCAAGCCGCTGGCGGAAGCGGCGGGCGGGGCCGGCATGGGCGGACCGGGAATGACTCCGGCGGCAGGCACGCCGATGTCTGTTGATGGCACGATGAAGCGCACGGCGAGCGGGCCGGGAATGAACGGCGTGGGCATCGACGGCAAGACGCCGACTCTCAAGACTGAGGGGGTGTCGACGGACATGAACGCCATCTCAGCGGTTCCGGGACTTGCGGCGGGCGCGGCGGCCGACCCGTGGGCGGGCTGCATTGACCCGCAGAGCCTGTTTACGGTGGCGTCCCTGGGCGGCACGGGCGACGGCCACATCAGCGACAGCATTCTCAACCTGTACCGGTCGCAGACGCCGAACAACGACACGCCCGAGTCGATGAAGGACAGCGGCACGTCGGAGCCCAACAGCGACATCTCGGAGATGATGACGCGCGACGTGGACATGGACTGGCAGCAATTCGACACGGACCTGATGATGGACATGACGCGCATCCGCATGGAGTCGCTGGAGAATCCGGAGATGACGGCGCTGGAGCCGATGGACGAGGAGCTGCTGTACGACCGGGCGACGATCCACGACTTCCCCGACTGGGACGAGACCGAGGCGGACTTTTCGAAGCCGTTCTCGGCGGACAACGACATGTACGGACTTGATATCATGTGAGGAACTGTTGACGGAAGTTGACGGAAGTTGACGGAAGAGCGTTTCCCGAAGAAACACACGATTTCTTTTTTGCTTTTGCATTTATTTTCTCATCTCTTTCTCACGGGGTTTTTAGTATCTTTATTTTCTTCTTCTATTCGGCCTTTTATCTCTTTTTGTTTTTTTTTTTGGTTGTTTTTGTGTCAGATGGCTGGGGAAAGGGAATTGATATCCATTTGTGTCCAGGTGTTTTCTTATTCTTTTTGACAACCGGGTTTTTGATATTCTTGCATGCGCACGCCTTGATTTTGTCTGGTTTTCATGCTTTTGCTCGTTTCTGGTTTGCCTTTCTCGGTTTTCAGCTTCCTTTTCTTCATTTCTTCACGTCGTTACTTTATACCATGGAATTGATGTCTTTGATTTTCTGCTTGTTCCATTTCTCTGCTTCTTCCCTTTGGACTCTAGTTTTCTGTCGTGGGGGTTCTTGAGATAATTATTTTCTGGACTGACGGTTTAATCTTTCCCAGGGGGAGACTTTTAACTCAAATAGCGGGTTTGCCATTTTTTTCATCTGACTTTTCTTCATTGGAACGAACTGCCGTTTGTTGATGATGTTGGTTTTTATTTTCCGGTTTGTTCCTTCGTCCTGCTTTTCTTCCGTGTCTGTGTGTTGTGCATTTTTGTTGCTGTGACTTTATAAATCATGTTTCTTCTTCTCATGTGTGTGCTCTTGATCATGTGTGTGTGTGTGTGTGTGATTGTGTGACGTGTGGGTGTCTTGTTGACGTCGATACTCTTATGGCTCGGTGATGATACCTCTGGAGAGTGAGATCTCCGGGTCGACAAGCTGGGAAGCGCGCTATACGGAGTCGGTGGCGGCCAAGACTGGACATTGGGGGAAGGGTTACTCTGAGAGTGTCTGCATCAACAAGTTCTCTAGCCTTGTTTTTGCCTGAACCGTTTTCTCTGCAGGGACGATACAACGGATGACTACGGGATGGCATCTGGGCTGGGTCGAGTTGGGCTGAGTTGGGGTGATGGTTGAGTGGTGGTGGGGAGACGGGGGGCGGACTGCATTTCTGAGATGGATAGATAGAGATATATATATATATATATATTATATGTCTTGGTGCTTCCATGGGCCGGAACACGAGAGAGCCGATGTGTGCGAGAGATGTGCTTCTTCTAGTTATCAGTGGTGGTCTGAAATACTGGCGTTAGGTATGCTTATAGCAAGGTGTTGCACCTAAGGAGGAGTGAAAGCACATGCATGAAACGGGGCCAGGCGTGCCAAACCCTAAAAAAGAAAAAGAACAAAAAAGAACAAAAAAAGAAAAAAAAGAAAAAAAAAAGAAAAAAAAGAAAAAGAACAAAAAAAGAAGAAAAAAAAGGTAAAAAACCCCCCACGAACCACCTCGTTCCTTCCCTCCAAAGCGCGACGGGGCAGGCAGGCCGTAAGTGTGTACACACCACAACGAGTGGGTGGTACCTGCGTTTTTTGCCTTTTTCCCTTTGTGTTCTGTGTTGTGTGTGTGTGTGGGCGGGAACTGGAAGGAACGAACGACAAGAACATGCAGATAGTGTTGTATCGGGGGAGCGGGAAGGCGCGGCGGCGTTCTAGAAGGCCTGCGAGGGTGTTCTACGCGGCTGGATGTTTTTGTGTGTGTGCGTGTGTGTGTGTGTGCACTTGCTTGAGGGAGAGAGAGAGAGAGAGAGAGGCCTTTGATTGATGTGCTGCGAGTGTTTGCACGCTTTTCTTTTTTTTTTTTTT
>LNGL01000013.1:305778-321032 GCA_001510565.1 Knoxdaviesia proteae | reverse complement strand
TTTTTTTTTTTTTTTTTTTTTTGGTTGGAGCTTGGGTTGATTTGGTGATGCCGGAGGATGTCTGTGGGTGGGTTGGGGACAAATGACAAGAGGGAAAAAGAACGAAGGGGAGGGTCGGATGAGGTGTGCTGGGCCAATGGCACCGCGCCGGCTTGAACAGGGTCAAGCCGGGTTGCGTTCCAGGCCGTGGAGGGTAGATGCACACCGGGATTAGGCACAACCACGGCTTCAGCAGCCAAATGCGGGGTGAAATGGGAAACCCACGCCAGAAGAACGGGGGGTTTGCCCAGTAAACGCCGCGCTCAGTTTGGTGCAGCTGTGCTCCCCCGTCTTTTAGCACGCTGAACCGGTGTACCGCGGGGAGAGCTGTGTCGATAGTTTTGAGCTGGCGAGACCCAAGAAACCAAGAACGTGAACGAAGCCCGTCCCAGAATTGAAAGACGCCGGAGATGTTCACAAATGAAGAATCCACCCACGCCGCATAATTCTCGCATGCCGGAGATTGTGGCAATGATAACGAAGCAGGAAAACAGAAAAGACTAATCAGAGAACTGCCAGAGACCGTGGGTCTGCGGAGAATTGAACGAAGAGAGAGAGAGAGAGAGAGATGAGAACTTTAAAGTTGACAAAAGACAAAAAGACAAAAAGACAAATTCCCCCTCACTTTGGAATTAAGGAGTTCAGACGGATGTCCAGCCCAGACCGTGTGTGCATTACACATACCTCCGTCGCCAGGGAAGGAAGGGACGATCGAAGATTCCCCCCAGATGCCACTTTCCTCGACTAAAACAGCAAAGCACCTGATCAAGCTTTCCCCTCCCCCATCACACATCTGAAACGGGACTATCAAGATCTGGAGTCAAATGACAGCAACCCCTTTCAATGTTGATCCAATTGCACCTTCCCTCCCATACGTTGAACATATATAGAATAGACTGTGCTTAGGTATACGGGACTCTGTATCTTTTAAGTCCATTTTCCGCGGGATGGGGCGACCGACGGAACGAGAACGAGTACAAGTACTTTTTAAAAGTCTGACACCGCGCCTTTCTCCCGTATTCACCGTTCCCAATGCCCACGCTCGTATGAGAATTTGTCATCCGCCGATTTTCATGTTCTTTCTTTTTTTTTGGGGGGTTTTGAATGGGAGTGAGTAATGGCAGTACTGGAGTCGAAGGATTCGCTGGGTGGGAGATGTTCGGGGAAAAAAATGCCCCACGACCCGCCCCCATCCGGGTGTCCAGGCCCAGCCAACAGTTCCATGTCCGGTTCCGAGGCGCACCGCCCATAGCCTAGCTGTGCATGTTTACGATGTTTCCGTGGCTGACTGTTTCTGACACCTCACCTCACCCTCGTTCTCGCTCCTCGGCAAAAGTTCGCCGACCAGACCTGCACCAACACCGTCTCCGCAGTCGCTTGCTGTGCCGTGCCCCCCCCTGAAATCCTCCGCTTCCCCGGACTCGCTGACTCTCGCGCCCGCCCCACCTCCCCGCCGCCCGGCTTAACTCCGACCCCGCCTCGTTCTCCAACGACATGGCCCTGGACAGACGCACCGCCCGGAGCTGGTCCTCCGCGCGAGCCGGGATCCTTTGGGCTCCTCTGTCGTTTCTTCTGTTTCTCGACCGGCGGGTTCCTGTGATCCTAGTCTGCGGGATTGGGAAGAATAACACGTCCCGGATCAGCGGAATGGTGCAAGTTGATGAGAAAAAGACAAAAGAAAGTCCGTGACGACGCCAGGCCAACGCATACTATCGCCGTCCCAGAAAACAAAACACACACATACTAAACAAGAAAACCTCGATCACGAGGACCCGTACTAAGGAGCCACGCCACAGCAAATCCCGTCCTTAAGAGAAACCCCACAGGAGCCTCTCAAGACTAAAGAAAACAAAGAAAAGAAAATGCCCGCGGTGTTAGTAGCTTGCCGTCCCCGTTATTACCCGATGACAAGCTGGCCCGTCCGCCGCTTGGCTCCGGGCTCCGGGGGCCGGGCCCACTATTTTCAACCGCCGCGGGCTCGGCGGACCGGTGCTCCCAGCGTCGTGACCTCACCGCCCCGCACTCCCCTATCCAAGGTCAGCAAAATGAAGGTCAAGGCAAAAGAGGACATCCCGGCAAAAGAAGCATCACATACAACACCGAGGATTCCCCAGTGGTCACCCACCTGAGTACTGGTTCGGCCCTCTACGGCTTATCTATGGGGGAGCGGACGGGACCCCGAGTTTTCCGTAGGGTATGGTCGTATGTGAAAGCTATACGTCTAACCCGGTGCTATATACCGTCCAAGCAGTTAAGAACCGAGCTATAAAAAAATGAGAGAAAACGGAAGAGAAAGCAAAAATACATACAACACCAGGGATTCCCCAGTGGTCACCCACCTGAGTACTAGTCTGGCCCTTTGTGGCTTATCTATGGGGGAGCGGACGGGACCCCGAGTTTTCCACAAGGTATGGTCGTATGTGCCTGTGCTCTCCATTAGATCGGGCTATAGCCGCAATGGTTTGCCAGACAGCATCTCGTGCTCCGTGCGGGTCCGTGGTGGATCGCTTAGCCCGCCGGCCACCCGCTGGCCTGCGCGCACACGCACGCAAAAACCATCGGGCACCTGCACAACACGCCCGCGCCGCCCACCCGCAGCACCGCGCATGCCCAACAACCACCCGGACAATATTTATTTTCTGGCGTCTTCTGTCTCCTTTCGGGAGCACACGCCGTCGCTTCGTACCGCGTCACCAGGACGGACCACATAAACAAACATGTCAGGCCGCGGCCCCTCCGGATGTCTGCGCCGCCCGTGCGCCGCGTGCCGACCCCCGCCTAGCCAACCAGACAGCGCAGGGATCGCGAATACGGCACATTTGACAGCACACCAGCAAAAAAAAAAGAAAAGAAAGAAAAGAAAAAAAAATATACACAGGACATCAACCAAAAAACTACTCAGAGAAGGGAATCAAGCTGTGAAGCACGTTGGGCCTATACAAGCTCCCTTCCAGCCCCGATCTCGGCCAGACTGGAGCGGCAGGCCTATGTCCACACCCGAGTCAGGCTCGAACAGGCTCAATACTCCAATTAGCAAGGCACAGGAACCAGGAACTTAGAAGAATATTCACAAGCTTGGAAGAACCCCCCCAATTACGACCAACATCAGGTTATCTCACAAGCAACCAATCAGTAGTCAGCAGCAGAGAAGCATCACAGAAAAAAAAGATAGCTCTAATAACAAGGGAGATATATATCGAAGCAAAGTGCATAAGCAATCCAATCCAGTACACCAAACACAAAGAGCAAAAAAAGGAGTATTGAAAAGGGGGGAGGGGAGGGGGGTATGGAGTTAACAACCAGGACAAATACACCACAACGTATATAAGAAAAAACAGGCTCACACCCACACACGCACACATATTTAAACAATTTGGTCGCTAGTCGCCTGGCTAAAATGCAGAGTTCTTGATCCTGGAACATAGTGATGATATCTCACTAGAAAAAAAAAGTTGAAAAAACCACAAAGAGATGCCTAAGCAAAAAGAAATGGCAATAGCTAAGCAGAAGTTTCATGCTCTAAGCAAAGTGAGGAAAACAAGAGCAAAAAAAGGCAATAACACCGAAGAAAAGAAAAAGGAGATGATAAGTACGAGTGAAATTGTACTAGAAATAGACGCTGACACAAATGACACAGAATATAAGCTCAAAGAAGAGGAGGTTAATGCTTAAGAGAGTGAGTGAGAGAGCCTCTCTCTCTCTCTCTCTCTCTCTCAGAGACAGAGAAAAAGAGAAAAAATAGAAAGAAAAAGGATATCAGCCGGGACAAGAGGGAAAGGGGATGAGAAAAAAGGAGAAGGAAAAAGGGTGGTATATAAAAAGGGGGGAGATTAGGGGTATTTCATAAGACACTCTGCAGAAAGAGCTTTAGGGAAAATAAGAATAAGAAATATATCAAGAGAGAAAAAAAGGAAAAGAAAAGAAAAAAAAGTATTCGGGGTATGTGCCAAACATCAGTAATGAAATATGCTCGGGAAGGTTGCGCCTCATGTCATTACCGGAATATCAAGGAAATGGCCCGTTTCATCAGCGCCAGGGAGATGGCGAGAACCAGAGAGAAGATTGCAGATCAAGATATGTTCACATTAAGATGTCGGCGGAGGAGGAGGAGGAGGGGGACCCGATCCACGGCTAGCCCAGCCCGACTCGTAACTCATCCGACTTCCGTACTGCTGCGGATGGTATTGGGGGGCAAAGTTCGGCTGGTGGTGCTGCTCAATGGGGGAGGGTCCCTGCGGTCCTGGAGTCGGAGTGCCTTCGAGGCTTCGCAACGGTGGGAGGGTATCTGAAAGCGAGGATGCAGAATGCGGCCGAGATGGCGTCATGGACGGTGGAAGTTGTTGCGAGACGCTGGGCAAATGTGGCGGTGGCCCTTGACTCGCATATCCGAGGTTGCTCAGGTCCGGGTCTGTCTCGGTTCGTCGGCGTCGCGACGGCCGGTCCGAGCTTGAATCGGAAATCTGGTATCCAGAAGGCGTTGGAAGGGCTTGGGGAGGTGGCGTTTCGCTCGGCATCGGCGCAGGGCTCGCCTCGTAATAGTACTCGAGAGGCGGGAGAGGCCGAGGGCTCGGTGGTGCGTTGGCATCATGAGCCTGATGCTTGATGCTGGCCGTGTTAAGCACCAGATCCCGGAGACGGGCTCTGTCGGCCTTATAATAGTCAAGATGACGCAGTACCTCTTGATACCTCGCTTCAAGTCGATCTCTATCGCTTTCGAGATTTGCCTTGTCCCGTTCCAGAAGCTCGATCCGATTCTTCACCTCGATTTGCTGAAGCTTCTTTCTCTGGCGGAATCGAGCCGAAGCACCGGCATTTCGCTGTCGCTTCTCGTCGGCCTGCTTGGAAGCGATTTCCATGTTGATTTCCACTGGTATTCGCTCAGGGCCACCCGGATGACCATCATATTCAAGACCGCCGCTCATGTGCCGACTAAGTCTTGGCCCCAGTCCCGGAAGAGATGAGCCCGACCATTGTCCGTCGTCAGCAGGAGGCGGTGGAAGTGGTGGAAATCTCTGCGAAGGGCCCGGGGGCATTGACGGTGACTGCCATGTTGTCGGGAACGGTTGCCCTGGGTGGCTCTGGGGGAACCCCGAGTGACTAGGACCGCCAGGACCCACCGGGCCGCCCGGGTACGAAGATGGCTGCTGCTGCTGTGATTGTTGCTGTTGTTGTTGGTGCTGCTGTTGCTGTTGCTGGTGATGGTGCAACTGTGAAGGCGGCGGCAGTGGCGGAACGTCCTGGGACAAAGTGGCGCGGTGGAGAATCGCGGGCTGGGAAATTGACCTGGATCCCGATGAGCCAGAATGTGTGGATATTGCGGAAGAAGGACTGAACCGAGTAGGCGGTATCGGGGCCTCCGTGGGACCATCTCCTGGAAATGGGCGTTTGGCACGAGTGGTGGATGATGCTGGCGACAAATATGAGAGTTGTGGAACTGGAGGAACTGGCGGGACCGGTGGGATTGGACCCTGGGATTCAAGACTTCGGATAGCTGCCGGATTCAAGCTTGTTGAACGGAGGATAGGTGGTCGTGAACCGTGGAGCTGTCTTGCTGGAGGGAGCAGGGCTGGTCCTGGAGGAGGCGAGGCAAGGTCATGGCGAGATTGAGAGGCTGGGTGTATCGGGTTGGGGAGTTGCGGATTGCCGCCTTGAAAGTTGTAAGGTTTGGATCCATGGGAAAACTGCTGATGTCGACTTGGGGAAGTCAGAGGTTGTGGGGGTTGTAAGTGAGGCTGCGGTTGGTGAGACTGATGTTGTTGTGGTTGTTGAAGGGGGGCAAGTGCCGGAAGAGGATTCAATGGAGGCGGGAGGGGGGCGGAGGCAGAAACTGGAGTGTGTTGCAATGACGGCGGTTGCGACTGGTGCCGGGGTTGATGTTGAGCGTGTTGTGGAAGTTGTGAATGCTGAAGACGTTGATGGTCGTCACCGTGGGATTCCTGACCTTGGCCAGGTCCGGTCGCGGTGGGATCAGGCGGATTGAGCATTGTATGAACATCTAGGAGCCGCGGTGGGTTGAGCACAGTCTTGTCATCATTATGAGATCTGGAATCCCTTCGGGGGGCATTATCGGGGGGTCGTCGTTGCTCTGAAGGTTCTGGAGGGTTGCCACCACCTGCACCTGGCTGAGACTGCGCCTGGGTTGGTGACTGGGCGAAAGATATTCTAGGAGATGCTGTGAAGGGAGAGGCAGGGCGAGGCACCTGTCCTCTCTGTGACATTGACGCCTGTTCCCCGACTCTCACTCTCTCCCTGCCTTGGGAACCGGTACATTGACCGCCCGGGGGTGCTCGAGTGACCGGACCGCCGAGTCTATCTGCAGAGGAACTGGCCAGGAGCGGCTGCTCCCTGCCTTCCCGGTGATCGCGTGAAGTTGCCGAAGCAGAAGACGAATTAAGATGGCCAGCGCGGGCACTAAGTCTGGAATCAAGGCCGTTCTGAGAAGTCGGCTCTGTTGGGCGCTGAGCTGTTTGGATCGCCAGCTTGTCGATTGTCTCGATTCCTCGAGAGGTCTCTGGAGCTGTGGACGAGCAGTCCGGGAAGATAACCAAAAGCGAACTGCGGGAGCAACAAAGGATATTCCCGCGATATCGATAGAGAAGATGTGAAATCCAAACAAATACTCCTGACCTTTTAAGTGACAAGTGCTGGTTTGCTGTGGTTGAAAGTGTGGGAGTTCCCTGGAAGAGGCGGTGTCACTGGGGATCAGATCTAAGCGCCCAAGCAGCCGAGTAAATCGAAGAATGAAAATAGGTACGAAATATGAGACTGTTGAAAAATATGACAAAAAGAATTAATGGTAAATGAGAAAGGGAGAAATAAGGTCCGAGAGGCGACTATGAGAGTGAGATATGAAAGTTCCCAATTTGGAAATAGCGGGCAGTTCAGAGAGAGCTTAGAAGCTTAGAGTGTGACTGTGATGATAGTTGTAGGAGTCGAGAAACTAATAGAGAAAAAAATTATCACTTCATTTATTAGTCGGATGAAGAGAATCGAGCCAAACAGGTTGGTGGTCAGGAGAGAAAGTCGGTTATCAGAAGAAGAGAGGGAAAAAGGAGAATGAGGATGAAGTTGAGTGAGGTGAGTGAAGTAGGTTGAAGCATTGAGGAGCGAGCGGGACACAATGAAAGAGGAGAAGGACGAGAGAAAATGAAAATAATAAATAAAATAGATAAATTCAGAACCAGCCCAAGGATACGGTACAGAGAGGCTGGAATTTTCGTTCTTTTTCTGGTAATGTATACTGTACGGGTCTTCCTGGGGGGGGTGTATATAAGTTGGAGCGACCGATTGAGTGAGTATCCCACAAATGCAAAATATACTTAAACTCAGGAAGCGATCCCAGTGACAGTGCAGTAGGATGCGGATAGGAGCTGGGAGCCGGTCTGACGTTGAAAATCGCACAGTACCAGGTCCCAACCCCCATTCGCATGTATGTAATGTAATGTAGTGTAGGACTTGTGTGTAAAACAAACTGTGTATAGCAATTACTTTCGGGTTGACCTACCTGAAGACGGTCGGCGCAAATCCGCATGAACGAGGCGTACATGTCCCCTAGGAGCAATGGATCTGAGAGGCAGTAGGACTTCAGACTGCAGTTAGGTTTGAGGTCAACAGACTAGCTTATGAATTACTGGTGAGTTGGTGCTGCCTAGAGTGGATGAGTTGTGCTGGAGACTATTCCGAAGTTCTGGGACGGGTGAAGGAGGCGGTGGGTGAGTTGCAGATGCAAGGAGATAAACAAAGTGAATAAGGAGCTCCAGGAGGTGTGTGGTGTGTACAAGTAAGTGGTTCGGATGAAAAAGAAATCCCTGATTTTCTGGGCTTGGGTGGGGCAGCAGGCCAGTCACTACTCAAAGCTCCGCCAGGGAAGTGAGTTAGCAGCCCGGCTAGGGGGGATTAATGGTGAGAAATGAAAGGCGAATCTGAAGAAAACAGAAGTTATATGGTCGAGTCAGGTGCCGAAGTCAAAACAGTGTAAGTGATGAGAGATAGAGGAGCTGCATAAACTGGCTGTCGTGTCAGGTTGGTTTACTGTCGGGAAGTGTGTTCCGACAGTTCAGTGGTTGGGAGTGGTGATAAGAGTGGTCTTGCAGGAGAACAGAGTCAAGCAGAACTAGCGAATGCCACGTCCACTGAAAGCAAAGTCTGGATGTGGTGCGGAGACTGCTGCACAGGGAGAGTTGGAGTGTGTAGGAGGTAGAGACTCAGGAACGGCACAGGTTGTACGGGCGCGGTGATGTGATAGAGAAGATGGCGGATGATAAGTAAATAAAAACCAAAAAAATTCCACCAGAAAGGTAAAATGAACAGGAGTATTTCAGGAGATGGTGAGAGGAGGAAGTAAGTACAGTAGAGTTGGAGGCGGGCAAAGAAGAAGGCGAAGATGGGCCAAGACAAGCGGCAGGCCAGGCCTCAAAGAACAGAGGGGGGGAGGGGGGGGGGTTCAAGAAGAGAAAAATAGGGCGAGGGTCACCGAAATGTTGTGGCAGTCAAACGGCGCATTTCGGGTCTTGTTGAACAGGCACAAATGCACAGGGGGGTTGTGCTAGAGGTGATGGATATACAGACGTGCATGTCCATACAGTAGCAGTGTTCGTGGAGTTGGGAAAGTTCGTACTGTATGAGAGTTGGGCAATGGTGGAATGGAAATGGCAAACCAGCCAGAGTTGCAGATGCCGAAGCGTTGGCTTGAACAGGGTGGTGGATGCGCATGGGGGTGGGTTGCAAAGTTTATGTTGGAGTGAGAGTGGATTTTGTTTCCTGATGGTATGGTGATCGCGATAAGATGTTTCTATAGTGTTGTTCCCAGCACAAGAAATGAAGCGGTAGAGACGAAGAAGAAGAAAGAAAAAAAACAAGCAAATAATAAAAATAGAATATACAAAAATATATATGTATAAAAATAAAATAAAAAGGGGAGAAAGAAAAGAAATTTCGATAACGGGGAGAGAACTCTGGGGATATTTTCCCCTTCCCCTTGCGATGACAGGCCTGTTGTTCCTGGAATAACTGAATAGGAAGATGGGAAGACCGTGCTAGGAAAAAATAAGTCCGAGATGTTAAGCAGAAGGCATGGCAAGTAGAATACCAGACTCCATGCTCGGCATGTGTCGGTCAAGATACTACATGTGGGCAGTGGATAGCGAAAGATGGAAGATAGCGAAAGCTGTGCGTGAGTCGGTGAGCTTAGGGAGAGCTGGAACGGAGCGGGTTGGAGTATAAGAAGCGAGAATTGTGTAGAGCTAGAGAAGACCAAGGAAACGAGGGTGAAGCAGCTTCCAACCCGGGCGGCTGATGCAAGGAATAAGACGGGATCGAGATTAGAAAGTGTGGTGAGGAGATGGCTTGACCCGCCAAGTGAAGATAAACGAGGCTCTTAGGAGAAAGGAAGGAAAGAAGAAACAACAACAACAAAAAGTCGAAAGAGAAGCGGGAAGAGGAGAGGAAGAAGAATAAATGAGAGTCGAAACGAACAGCGGCGAGAGAAGAGAGGGAGAGAATAGAATGAAAGAATGACAAAGGAAGGTCGGCGCACGGAGAGAGAGTAATCCAGGTATGTATAAGTCGGATTAAGTATGCAGACAGAGCGCCTTCAGGGGGTGGAGGCGAAGGAGAGAAGAGAGAAAAGGGAAAAAGTCGGCAGCATGAGAAAATAGAGATAAAAGAGAGGCGGGTTTAAGAGCACAAGAAGATGTGTAAGAGATGGAGATACGGAAGAAAACCGAAAGTGTGGAAGAGGAAGAAAAGGCAGAGAGGGAGGGGTGTGTGCGGGCTTATGTATAGCATATGCGTAAGAAAAAAAAGCCAAGGGAAAAAAAGAAAGAAAATTCTCAAATCAAATCAAATAAGACCGGAAGGAGGGAAAAATTTGAGAGGTCATGTATGATGACGCTGTAGCAGCAGAAATCGGCAGGCACGATGGGCTGGCCGTCAGGTTCTTTCCACATGAATAGCACCAAGTCCTTGTCCTTAAGAGCGACAGGGACGAGGAGGAAACTGGAGCTGAGAGGGAAGGAAGCTTGATCCAGAAAGAAGGGAAAGAGTGGAAAGGACGGAGTACAGTACGTACCTGCGAGTACGTACCTGCCTAGAAGCAGGTGGTAAATCGGGGCATAAAAAAGAAGCACCGAGGAACAGCTGAGGCAGTTAAGTTTTTTTTTTAAGTTGCTGCTGTGGTTGCAGCAGCAGCCGGGATGTTCCCAGGGCAGATGTGCTCAGAGACTATGCGGTAGAGCTGAGGAACAGCGAAAACAGGCAGCTCTCTCTCTGCACAGCCATTGGCAAGGAGATGGGCAGGCTGGCGGAGGGAAGATGAAGATGGTGGGAGAAAGGCAAGCTGGAAAAAAGAACAAGTCGCCACAGCTCTTACAGGAGAAAAAAAAAGAAGAAAAAAAAGAAGAAAAAAAAGAAAGAAAAAAAGAAAGAAAAAAAGAACACGCACCACACCCCCCCAGACCGAAACAGCAGGAAAGTGCAACGGACTTACGGACATAAAAAGGAAAGACGGAAAACCTGGGTGTACGGAACAGTTCTGTACTGTACCTACATGTACTGGAGGTGCAGGTGCAGGTGATAGCGGTGGTGGTGGTGGTGGTGGTGGTGGTGGTGGTGTGCGGGTTTCAATGGAAGGTTCCTATGCGAGAACCACAGCCGGCGTGCGCGCGTGCGTGTGTGGGTGTGCATACAAAAAGGTCTACAGTACAGTACAGTACAGTACAGCCTTCTGGGAGGGCAGTCATCATGTGCAACAACACAGAAGTCACCGCCACAGGCCTACGGGAAGGCGCATCCAATCTCACCTTTCGCTGGATGCAAGGAAGGGACGAAATTGCACCGTCGACGTTGAATCTATGCGCGCGCGCTCTCTCTCTCTCCCTCTGCAATATATCAATCATATCACATCGCTCTCTGACTTTGCCGTGGATGCTTGACATGGCACTGCATCAATGTGGCATCCTGACAAGCACCAAGTCATTATTGCTGCTTGTGCGTAGAGCAGACGGAGCAGTGGTAATGGGGCCATATTACGGGGGAGGGGACACATTACGTGATTGATGTGCAATACAGGACAGCCAGCAGAGTGACAGAGGGGGAAGCAGCAAGACTTCGAAGACAGGTGAAATACGGCAAGGCTGGCTCCGGCGTGTGTTGTGCGATGACGGCGACCCGAAGGAGTGTTCGACGCTGACTCTCAAACGAGACCGTCGTTAAGCGATACACAAGCTGAAAGAGAGAGAGAGAGAGAACAAGGCAGAGTGGTTTCCCACAGCGAAGAACGACCACACACAATAGATAGATGGCTTGACCCCTAAAATATGAGGAGTAAGAGATACATTGACGCAAGTACAGTACAGGACAGTATCTGGTGCTCCAAGCCAGAAAATGTGAAAAGAAAAAGAAGAAGAAAAAAGGTTGAACAGCGGTGAAAATGTGACAAGAGAAGACAGGGTGGAACCCTCCTTGTTGGCGGATGTAACTCAACCTGGGACGAAGAATATGGGTTTCTGTGGTATTTGTGAATAAAGACGGAAGAGGAGAAACTCGAGGACAACATACGAGCGGGCCCAACAATCTGTCACACGCCCTTTGAAGATAGTAGCCCCATCCAGCGAAAAAGAGGAGAAAAAAAAAGGAAGCAGGAAAGCAAAGAAACATGATATTGGTCTTACAGAGATGTTTAGGGGCACCAGAAGAAGCCCAAACTTGAGGATACAAAAACTGGGGCTCTGTCCAGGCTGGTGGGAGAAATGTTACTGTACAGTACTTATACTTGGAGCACATATGGAATAGATCACAAGAGAACCGCACCGCACAACTGGGCTTCAGCGAGGGTGTGATGGAGAGTGTCAGGGCAGGGCTCCACACGTCGGTCGGTAGGTCCTCGCTTAAGCAGATGCGTACTCGGTAAGAAGGTAGAGAAAGTCGGCGGGAATTCAGTTCCATGCCCAGTGCCGTCGCGAAGGAGGATGCAAAGAGGGGAGACAGACGGAGGAGGGAAACGAGGAAGAGAGCGAAAACTCCCACATTCTGGGACGAGACACGCACGCACACACACGCACACACACAGCGACCAGCGAAAAAAGCCAGCAGAAAACTGAACAGGTCATCTATCAACCAGACCTGGCGTCTGTGTGTTCGAGAGCTAGACAGGGGTTCGAGATGCTCTAATCCCGGGGAAGAATTCCCAGCTTCGCTCACCCCTGGTAGGCTTTTTGGGGGCAGCCCAGGAGAGTGGGAAAAAAAAAAACAAAGAGCAGCAAAGAGACAGGAAGGGGGGTGGGAAAGGTGGCGCGTGTGTGTGTGTGTGTGTGTGTGAATGTGAGAGTGTGCGTGTGTGTGTGTGTGTGTGCTCGGCTGCATATGAACGAACGTCTGGTCAATTTTACTCTCTTATGTGTGTGAGTGCATGCAGATTCCCGGCTTAGTGTGAGCTTAAAAGAGCCGGCAGCAGGGCAGAACATATGCACAGTACAGTACGGGACATTGGCGGGTGTTAGTATTTGAGATGGCATGGAAGTGCAGCTCGCAGAGGGAGGAGGAGAGCTCGTTCCTGGAGCTGGACGCTTCCAGCTTAGACTACACGCCTACTTGCACTCACCCTCACACACACCCATATATGCGTCGTATAACCTCCATGCCCACCGCACGATCACTGGATTTGAGTTCCGGGGCAGGAATCGGAGAAGGGGGGGGGAGGACTGCAGATCGGAAAGTCAGTAATGCAGGTACACAGCACACACACACACACACACACACAGCGTGCAACGGATGTTGGTCGAGGCCTCGAAGGTTCTGCTCTCCCCTCGCCCTCCCTCCCCTTCGCCTCCTCTTCCGCGGGGTGTGGACGGGCAATCCCCCCAATTCCGGAATATGTGTGGGTGGCGTGTGTGATGTGATGGAGGGAGAGAGAGAGAGAGAGAGAGAGAGGCTGGCCACCGATCTCCTTCTTGACCAGCGCGCGTTTGAATAGTCGACCAGGGCCGCCACTGCTCGGAAGCAAAAGGAAGCCAGAGAAACATGTTCTTCCTGAATGCGCCGCCGCCCGCCACTAAAACCCCGCAAAACCTGCTCCAAAATAATCTCTCAAGCGTCAGGAACAGGCCACTTGTGAAGAAGAAGAAGAAAAAGAAAGAAGAAAAAAAAGAAAGAAAGGAAGAAAGAAAAAGCAGGTTCCTGGTCCGGGCTCCCAGAGCTCTCGTGGGCTTGACGCGTTTATCCGTCCGCGTTAGTTCGCCGACTACCACAAGCGAAGCTATATTTACTCAACCTTTTAGTCTAGTTTCACGGGGCTCGAAAGGGGGAAAAGGGGGTGCACACCCACACACAGCACTGAGGGTGTGTCTCTGTGATGGGCCCCTCCCGCCCGTCCGTGATGAGATGAACAAGAAGCCCACGAGAGGAGGCGAGGGGAGGGAAGGGAACGCTTTGCAACATAAATCCGAAAGCCCAGGCTCTTCCATTTTGTGCAAGACGCCAGCAGGGGATGGGGGAGGGGGGTGCCAGAGCACTCCCGCACATATCCAAAACAAGTTATACACGCAGCAGCCCTTTTGCATAAATTGCATATTCCGGAGGGCGATTCCGGGCGTGAGGAGTCCAATATAAGTGCATTCGCTATACAGTACTTGAAATCATCAAACATCATCTTATGTAGGTCCGACAGTCACATTTTTTCGGTGCGCTTTTTTCGGAAATAGCGAGAGTGATGAAGCGAAATCCAAGAAAGAAAAGAAGAAGACGACGACGAGAAAAGATATGCCTTCTTTCGTGCTGGATCGGTCCTTCGTTCTCCTTCTAATGCACATGCGGCATCGGCCAGTGCCTGTGGTTCCCCTGACAGAGACAGCCGGCGGCGGCGGGCGAGACTGGGACGCGGCATGGGCAAAGAGAAAAGCAACAGAGAGCAAAACAAGATCAGCCGTGGTTTTCAGGTTGTTTCCAAGATCCTTCTGTAGGCTTCGATTTATGCACCGAACCGTGCCAAACGTGCATGTGCATGGACTGGGGGCCGAACAAGACCACCCAAAGCGCCAGAAGTCAAGCGAGAGTGGCCTCTGACGACACAGCACACACGCCAATGATGCCATGCACCACAGTGAAGAGGGGGTTTATGACGGTGCTATGTGGCGGCGATGATGACGATGATGCGGGTTTTTTCTTTTCTTTTTTTCCTCCTCCTACCCGGACTGGTCTTCCCGACGACCCTTATCCTTGTTCCAGGGCCGAAACGTTCCTTAACGCCCTGGCGGCGTCTTGGGCCGCGGACCATGTTTGTGGAGGTGTTTGCAGCATCACGGCATTCTCCCCCCTCTTCAGCCGTTTCTCTCTCGTCGGCAAAACCACAACAAGTGTGATGGCCGACCGAGAACCCAGAGAAAGATCTGAAGCACTGGGCCCGGGCTCTGCCCATATGCACAGAAGGTTGGAAAGCGGAGCCTGCGCATGCACGTATCCGCGCCGCCACGGCTGCAGTCCAGCCAAACCCTGCACGCTGCACTGCATACAGGACTGCATCTTATAGGGAATGGCTTCGGTGTAGCGGTTATGCGTTCATCTGCGCTGCTTAAGCAGGTCGCTTCCCGGCTGGTGAATTTCCAGAACGTACGTCCAAAGTTCTAGAGGGTGTGCATGGAATATAGCCCGCATTATCCCTATAACATCGGTTCGACTAATTTTAGCTATTTTTAACCCTCTCTTATTGCCCTTTTATCTTCCTAAATCTCGAAAAGAGGAACGTCGCGGGCCAAACACCCGGCATAAACAGTCAACCGGATGCCGGGATGCAAAGTTTGCCGATATTGGCGTCCCAAGTTGCAGCGTGCAAACAAAGAAACCCGAAAAGTTAAGAAAGAGGGTTGCCAGGTGCGGCTTTGTGCAATTTGTCTCTCTCTGTAGAGTGCCCCAGCAAGACCATAAAACTCCGAGCACATGGCACAGGGAGAGAGAGAGAGAGAGAGAGAGATCATCATTACGAAGAGGATGCTGGTGTCCTGTGCTGTGTGGGCCGGAAGAAAGAAACACTCGTCGTCGCGGAGGATCAGCGATTTGCTTCGGTTTAATTGCTGCCGGCTCATAAATGTCTAGCCACGACATCTCCATTTCTTTTTCATGGGTGATGAGGCCGGCCAATCGTGGGCAGAACACACACAAACAAGAAACCGAAGATGAAAGTCTTGGTCTCTGTAATTTGCCCGGACCCTGGTTTTTTTTTTTTT
>LNGL01000013.1:287773-305635 GCA_001510565.1 Knoxdaviesia proteae | reverse complement strand
TTTTTTTTTTTTTTGGCTGCTACCCGGATGTCGTTGGACGACGGTGTCCCCATTCGACCGACTTTACAAGATGGAGAGCGAAAGAGACCGGGCCAGCTGGTGGTGTGTCCTGCCAGATCCGAGCGGCAGCTGTGCCGGACGCACAAAGATACGCACGTCGATATGTATGTGCCGGTCGACGCCGCCGCGGGCCCTCCGCGAGGGGCATCTGCCATGAAATCAGAGACCCCATGGACGCGGTCGGCCGTGGCGGGCTCACAGACTGTCACAGTGGCACGCTGTACTGTACAGTTCCAGGCCGCCCGTCCATCCGCGATGGAACCGGTTCCTGGGACGCATGTTCTGGCCGCCTGTCCGCGCTCGTTCGCAGGCCCTTTTGTGTGTGTTCGCCTGGCGAGACTGGACGACGAGAGCGTTATCCTGCTGCGCATTCTTCGCCGCCTGTTCCCTGCGCCGTTGGTTTCTCCCCCTCCCCAAAACCCACCTCGTCAGATTTTTATATTGACTGAGCTTGATGTTGTGTTGACTTCTCCTGCGTCTTTGGTACTGTTGCTGCTCGGTGATCAGCAGGGGCCATGCCGAGGAACGTTTGATGTTTCTTTGCCAATGGATCCATGGCCTGTCCGTCAAATTTATATACGTGAAAAGAAAAGCCAGATGGCTCCAACAGCGGAATAAAAGTCCCTTCCTGGGCGCGTCTTTCTCGGTGTGTGGTCCGGCATAGGCGAAACCCCCGGCCACGGCAAACAAACAAAAAACCGATGAACAAAGAAACCACCAACGAACCCTAGTCTCCGTGATGCTGATTCGATGGAGGAGAGAGATACGCCCACTTTCCCATCCCTCCCAAAGCGTCCCCTCCGCACTCTAATATCCTTCGCCGTGCGTGCGTGCGCCGTCCCTGGCCAGCTGCATATTTTCTGCTGCTGTTGGTCATGGACGAGTGCATATGCGTTAATATCGCCGCTCTTCCAATGAGTGTCGTTGGAGCCGGTGGTCAGAGGGTGACCTGAAGCTTGCAGCAAGGTAGATTCAAGGCCTTGCCGGGAGGGAATCTTGGTGGTTGGGGAGGGGGGGCAAAGTCGGGAGTGCAGAACAGCCTCTCCTGGGGATTCCTCATGGTTTTTGTTTCCTGTCCCCCCCTCGACGGTCTCGGGAACTTTGTTTGTTGGCAAATCAGGCAAACTCCGGCAGAAAGGGGGTGGGCTAATATACTGTATATGTTGCCTCTTACAAATGCTAACGTGTACACGAGAACACTGTACTTACTGCAGCGGTCGGCGGATTTTAAAAGGGAGGGTCGTTCGTGTGGTTGTATCCCGGTTTCCGGGACGGGGGGTGGCAACGGGGGGTCGTAGTGGTGGTTTTTTTATTCTGGTCGTGTTTCCTGCAGACCCGCCCCTCATGACTGGCTGGATCTCGACAACAGAGACTTGAAGCCTGACAGAAGATTGCGTTCATACGCGTCAGCTTCATGCGGGGGAAGCAGGAAACATCCCAGCGACCGGGCAGCCCAGAGCAGCAGGGACATCGGAGGCTTCGGCGACACAGCGGCCAGGCCAAGCACCAAAGAAAATGCAGCAATAGGCAGAGAGGGAGACAGCAGCATCTTGGGATGGATAGGGACTGTGTATGGGAGGAGGGATGATCTGTTGACACGGACTGGAAGTCGTTGAGATCACGAGACCTCATTGGACTGTAGGTGATGGCATGTGAAACTCGTGCGAACGGTCCCTCTCATTATCTCCCTCCCCTTTATTTTTATCTATTTGTTTCTCGTATATTTGCGCTCCACACACCTCCCCCGGCACGAAGGAACTGTGTGTTCCATGTTAGATACACCGTATACACAGCATGCGTGTGTTTGTCTACCGATCAGACGAGGGCCCGGTCGCTTGGTGATCCGGGGGCAGTTCCGGTTACAGCACGCCCGGCAAGTCACCCAGCGAGGGGCCCAGCTTTGGTTTTTTGTGGCTGGTCGACTCGGCTGGCCCTCCCGTTTGCGAGAGTGTGTGGGAGAACGAGTGTGTGAGAGATCGCGTGTGTGTGTGTGGGAGAGAGGAGGGCACCGGCAACTTTCCCCTCTCCGGCCTGTGACCGAGAGGAGAGCCCGGAAGGAGAAAAAAGGGGAGCAGTCTCAGACGGCTGAGAGGGGCAGCAGCAAGTCCTTCTGGCACTTTCACAGCACCACCAACACACGCGGGTTTTCGGGAAAAAGCAAGCACGCACAGAAAAGTGATATCTGAAAGGTGATAGCACTCTGCACAGAGAGATACCTGCAGTGAGACTAACGCATCCCCCCCTTTTTTTTTTGTTCTTTTTCTTTTTTCTATCGGGCCATCCGACTAACACCACCAGTCGTCTTCCACCGTGACTCGTTGTTTTTTTGTTGGTGCTTTTTTTTCGGGGGCCCTGTTTTCTGAGGAATGAGGAGCAGAGGGGGCGACCCGAGAGGGTTTCTGGATTGGCGATCTCAGTGCGAGGCTGAGAGGTTCCCCCCCCCTTGCTCCATGCTGCCTGTGCTTACCACACGCGGACCAGTGCGGAGCCTTGAACGCCACAGGATGGAATCAGCGGGATTTTGTTTCCTGCGCGGGAGTCCTAAAATGGGGGTAAGGCAGCAAGCAAGGAACGGCAAAAAGAGGCGATGTGGGGATATGAGGTCTGATGGGTGGGAATACGGCCTGCTTATGTCGTACAGCCGGGACCAGAGGGTCAGACCTAGGAGACATACTAGACATAGAGTCAGCGGAGAGGTCGAGCGTCTGGGGGAAGCAATGCCGGAGGACGCGTTCACGGGAGAAGCGTGCGGTATGCCTTGGCCCCAGGCACCGACTTTTCGCTCTTCCCTCTCACATGCACACGGCTCGCAGCTTGCCATCTTTCGGAGAACGATCAACCCTTCAGCGCAACGAACAAAACAAAGCACCAGCAGCCCACTGAGAGCCGAAGCTCGCGGCTCGCCGTGCACGCACGAACCCAGAACAAGGGCGCGGAGCGCTTTCTGGGTCTGTCTGTCTGCTCCCCCCCCCCCCAAGAAAGAAGGTCCGGGGGGGTTCTGACTATCTGTGCGGCGGCGCGCGCGCTCCAGACACAGCCGATCAAGGGTATCCAATGAGAGTGCAGAAGTGCGGAATTGTTGCTCGAGATAGTGTCATAGTCTTCCTCCCTGGCGGGGGTTCCCTCCTATCTTTACGAGATTAGAGTGAGGGAGCGAAATGCGGTGGCGGGCCTAGGACTTCTTGCTGTCGAATAGGCAGAGCCGGCGGGGGGGGTGGTGGTGGTGTAAGTCAAAGTCAAGTGGCTCTCATGGTTGTTGCCTTGCGTCCGTCTCGGGGTGTTCCCGTCATCGGCGGCCCAACTCTGGCTGCTCACCCCCTCACCCAGTGAGCATTTCACATGTTTGAGATGGGGTTTGGAAGCTTGGTCGTGTCGACTTCTGGCGGGTTATTAATAGCAATCCCTCGAGTGATCAACCTTTTGCTACGTATCTATGAACACCGGAAACCAAGAAGCAGATGGGCCCGTCTGTATCACAGTCACGCTGCAGCTGTCAAATCCGGTGTCAGCCAAGTCGATAGATAACCCACAGACAGGAAGCTCCTCGGAGCTGGGCGGGCCAACTCCTCCCAAACATCAAACATCGGAGGAACCGCTCTGTTGGGTGTTTTCAGCGTGGCTAAAACACACTTCATCGACTTCTCACCCTCACACACGCGAACCCTAGCATGTCAGTCACATCGACTCTGGAGGAACACGCTCACACTCACCCTCACAGACATACGCCCACACCTGCACCAAAAAAAAAAAATAACTAAAAATACTTAAAAATAAAATAAACCCCAGAGAAAATAAAGCCCCCCAGAAAATAAAGCCCGCAGCCGCACGAACCTGTGTCCCCCTTCCATCTTCAGAGACGGGTGGTGGTGGTGGTGGTTCGCTTCACGAAAGATTCGCTGAAACGTGTCTCACGTCCCCCTTTTGGGTTCCCTCTCTCGCTCTCGTTCGAGACTCGGTGTGCCGTCCGTTCAGCGATACTTGGCGAACCACGACTACCCGGCTCGTGTGGCTTGTCCTGAAATGCACATCACGGAGAGCCAGATACAGACGGATCTTGCATCTGTACGGCCGGTTTAGCGGGGCTTTTTTTCCAGCCAGCTGCGGCCGCTGCAGTATGCAAGCTCTTTGCTGTGCATTAGCGGACCTGGCAACGATATCTGATGGTGGGGAGCGTTTGTGTCCTCGAATCAAGGTCCAGAGGTCTGTAAGCTATGTTCCCCTTCGTGTTCGTTCCTTTTTTTTTTGTCTGTCTGTCTCGCTGTCTCTGGCGCTTTCGCCTCTGGCCCCAGGACACACATGGCATCGTCGACTCATGCGAGCAGCGAAGTAATCTACACAGCCCAATATCCATGACACACGGTAATTTAAACGGCCGCCAGCTTCTTATCGTGGTTTATTTATTTTATTTTATTTTTTTGTATTTTTTTTTAAGTACTGTGCATGTTACGAGCAGCCAGTCGGGCACACCTCAGCATTTCGGCGAGCATGTTTCCTTTTCCTTTTTTTGCCAATAAACCCGCGTGGCGATAAAGTTCAGGCCAGCCAGTAGAAGCGGCCAGAGCCTTGTTTCCCTCTCCTTCTCGTTCTCTGTGTGTGTGTGTTCCATTTTTTTTTCTTCGGCTCGGGTAGATCAAGAGAAAATAACATGGAGAGGCGAGCGGGAGGCGAGCGGGATGTGAGGGTGGGTTGAGCTATAATACTCGCCTGTTATGTCTGGTTTCCCGCGTGAATCGACGTGCAGTTCGGCCAAATCCAACGTGGGCTAAGTTGGTCCCCCTTTTTTGTGTTGTTGTCGGCGGATCAAAGCTTTCGCAGCGTCGCAACCGCCATCGCCGGGTGCTCTTGGTGGCAAAACGATATCATCAACGCGGGCCTTTTTGTGTGTGTGTGTGTGTGTGCACAACTCTCCTAGCCGTGCCATCCAGCCGGGACGCACCACCATACAAGACCAAAGGGGGAGTTCCCAATACGGACAGGAGAGTGAAAGGGGGGGCAAGGATGCGAAGGGGAATAACCAGACTGCTGGAACTGACAGCCCTAGGAAGAAAAAAAGCACCCAACTGCTGGAAAGAAAATAAAAGAAAATAGAGAAAGAAAAAATGAAAAAAGGTCACGGGGAGGCGGAAACGGTGGTGAAGTTGGGCATGCAGTGCCCGCCGTGCCATGCAATATTCGTGACTCAGACTGCCCGACGAAGACGACGAAAACAACGAGCAAGAGGATCGGTGGATGTGGGTGGCATGAATGCACGTGTGCAACCGTCTCTTCGCCAGCTGGTTGCACAACCGTGTTTTTTGCTGTGCCGGGGAGATGATATTCACACCCATTATGCATATAAGTCGGGCGAACGAAAAAAAGAAAAAAACAGATGACACAGTTTTCACAGGTCCCAAGACCATGGCAACGGAAAAGTCACTAGGAAACAGCTATTCGTCTATTTTTTTGGTTTCCCTTTGCTAATAAGCACCGTCATAAAAGCATGCACGACGTAATAATATCTGATAGCCGACGAGGGGGGGCGCGCGTCGAACAGCAGACAGAGAGGGGGGGGGTGTGGCTGTAGAAGACTGGCGAGAGAGAGTTATGAAGGGGATCTTGTTTCTGCCTCTTTTCATGGATTGTGCAAAGTGGGAGACTTGGGGGGTCATTGTCGGCTCCTCTGTTCTCGCGTAAAGAGCATGGTTTTATGCAGGTGTACCTGAACCGCGGGCGGAGGGTGGGCGATGGACCGATAAGAGGCGCATAAGCCCATGCAGTCAGGGCTTCAATGCAACGCCTTCCACGGCTGCGACCTGGGACGACTCAGGCAGAAATGACAAAAAAAACCCCAAAAGTGATCTGTCTGGTTGGCGATTGCGGACCGCGCTCGTCGGGATACCCTTTTTGATATCCTCGCATCTTCCGCAGGTTTCCCAACGGCGAACCGATGGAAGGGGGGGGGGGGCCCTGCTTCGGCGAGTGTTCTTTCTGGTGTCTCTGCCGATGTCTTGCATATCGTCAGCCGGTGGTGTGCAGGACACAAGCAGCACCAGCTTGGCCTGCGGATGTCGTTGGCCGAACCCAGGAATTTTGAATTTTCGGCATTTGGCATTTGGCCTAACACGAACCCTAACCCTAAACCCCAACTACTCTCACCAAAGAGTTGTCGCTTGCCAGTGACGTTGGGCGCCCTCTGGACCGCGCCCGGCTGGAAGATCTAACGCGCCCCCGGCCCCCCCTGGCTCCCAAGGCGACGTGTGGCACCGCGGGACTCCCTTGATTTGGACCCTTTTTTTTTATTATCCTTTCCAACTTCGAGACCCACCTTTGCAAGACGTGCAGTACAGGCTCCGGTATCCCATCGGGGCCTTGCCACCAGCGAGCGAGTCGGTGGCGGGTGTGTTTATGTGGTTTCTCTGTTTGCCAGCTGCACGCACCACGCACCACATCCACCCAGCTCGGGAGCTGGTCCCCGGGGACCAAGCTTGATATCTGCAGGTGGCCAGAAGCCGAGGGATACACTACAGTATGTCTGTGTTGTTCGTGCTTTTTGGGTTCGGGCATCAACAGCTTTTCAGCTCGAGTTGCACACCCCCTGGCTGCTGCTGTGCGAGCTGTACTGGACATGGAGATGTCAGCCAGCGAGGCGACTTTCAGATCCAGCTTCCCAGGGGCGACCCTTTTTTTCTTTTTTTTCTTTTTTTTCTTCTGTTTCTTTTTTGTAATTTTGGCAACCTAACCTGCGAGGGGAGCTGGCCACCGGAGGAAAATAGTGTAAGAGGCCTCATCGAAGGCCAAAAAGAACAGAAGCCAATGGTGTAACTCAAAGAAAGCGTCTGTTGACGTTGGGAATCGGGGGGGCGAGCGGCGTCGCGATGTTGGGCGTTGGGGGCGGTTGGACGGCAGGCAACATCCGACGCGGGCACTGCTTTCTCTCCCCTTCCGGTCCCAACGAACATCGACATGCGCAAGAAGGACAGCCAGCTCGACGACGTGTACAAGACGGAGGCCCGAAAGTGACGCAACGAATTTACAATTTCTTTTTCTGGCTGCGGTCGGCCGGGCTGGACCGTCTCTACGCTTTCTCTCCCAAAGACCACCACGCCCCGGCAGGGCACTGGGAGTGTCCATCGACGATTGGATGTGCGTACTTACATATCTTGTGATTTACATATATATATGTTTCTTTTTTAGATACATGCTGTGGCTGTAGCCCTCGTGCATTGCATCGTTACCACTACTATATGCAGGCTGCACGTAAAAGCACACCGCCATTATGCAGGCAAACCAGAAAAAGACGAACGAAAAGACCAGGAAAAGCAAGTCACCGCTGTTGTGACGGCATGCCATGACGGGCTGGAGAAACGCTATAGCACATGCATGCAGGACCGGGTGTAAGTGCAGCAGCAGCAGCAGCGGCGCCAGCCCGGCTGTGTAAGTCTTCACCGCCATGTTTCGGGAGCGAGCGATCGCGTCTGCGATTTTCTCTCTTCGGAGGGACCCACCCGGCCTTTTGGAGTCCTTTCTTTTCCTTCTCCGCTGGCAACGTGCAAAAAGGACGACACACTCCTCTCTCAGGAACAGGACAGGGCCGGGACCGGACTTCGGACATTGCTGTACCACACAGCCTGGGCAGGATCAGTTTTCCAGGAAGAGGACGAGCCACTGGCGGTGCTCACCACACCGTATGTTGCGTGCTATACGCGCGGAAGCCGCACATCTCAAGAAAAAAACAAGGAGAGAAAGGAGGAATATACTGTACATAGATCCCAGGTGCTGGCCGGGTGTCTTTCTGGGGCCACGCTTGACCCGGTAACCGGGACACAAGAGAACCAAAATTTGATGCTTGAATCTCTGGTTCGTTTCCCTCTCTCCCGCCCATCCCCCCTGGCGTGTTTCCCGAGGTTGAAGAAGAAAAAGAAAAGACAGAAAATGACCGGATGGAAATAAAAGGAGAGAAAACAAAGTTCCTACTAACCTGGTTTCACCCCAGAGATTGGAATCGCTGGTCAGGGAGGGGGAAGGGGAAGACGGAGGGATGTGTCTCTGCTCCTTTTGTCTTCTTCCTGTTGGCTGCGTCTTCTGATATCTCCCTACATTGGAACTCTGGCGCGGGTGAGAGACATTTGCGTCTGGCGTGATAGGGGAACACCGGGACACGTCGGACGAAAAGGAGAACAAAAACGAAAGCCGGAGAGAAGCAGAAAGCAACGTGCAGGTTCCACGGCCACCGCCGGTGGTGCATGTAGACGTGGCAAAGGGGGTGCGGGTGTTCTTTGCTTTCTTTCTCTGGGTTGGGGCGAGGGGATCAGCTTGGGATGTCCCGTCTTTTCGGGGACTGGCGAGTCTCCCGTGTGCCGGTGAAGATTGCGGATGTTGGTAAGTACATGGACATGTACATACAGTACGTCGACGTACATATATGCCCGAGAGATGTGCGAGTTGGTAAAAAAAAGAAAAGGAAAGGAAACATCCCAAACTTCCACGCGTCAGGTTCTCGCCTTTTTTCCCTTTTTCTTCTTTTTTTTTTCTTTTTTTTTCTTTTTTTCTTCTTTTTTTTCCTTTTTTTCTTTTTTTTCCTTTTTTTCTTTTTTTTTCTTTTTCCCCTTTTTCCCTTCTTTTTTTTTTCTGGACTTGGTTTTGGTTTCTCTCCCCCACGAACCCCCCAAGCAATCACAGCTGTTTAAGTGCCTGCATATCTAGCGCTATGCAGGTAGGACGAGTGATGTGTACAGCACTCATCTATGTACAGTATTGTGCTGTCAGTGGAGATGGGTTCTTTCTTCCCTGCCACTGTTGTTTCTGCATGCCATGCGCGGGTTCTGGTGTGACCGCCTTTTCGCGACCACAACGGGTTAAACAGGACCAAGTTGGTGGGGAAGGGATGTTCGCCCACGCAGGCGCCGGTCTGTCTGTCTGTCTGTCTGTCTGCCTGTCTTTTTATTTTATTTATTTTTAATTTTTTTTCCTCCGCCGTCTTCTTCTTTTTTTTTTTGGTATCTCGCCTGCTGTGGCGGAACTCACAGGTCCTTTGCTGGCGAAGGGGGGGGGCCTGTGTCTCCAGGGGAAAGGGGGGAGACTGTGAGCTGTTCGTGACGTAAAAAAACCCCCAAAGTTGCGTGGCGGGGCCTTCGGGTTGGCTGCGGCGGTGAAGTTTGGGGGTTCGGCGTTGGATGGGGGGATGGTGGATGGTTCACGCGGTGGTGTGACTTGTTCTGGTTTGGTCACAGAGTGAGATGTGTGTGTACTGGACATACAGTCTGTATTGGCGGGTCGAGAATGCGGTGATATCGTCTGTCATACGTATGAGCGCGGGAAACCCGTGAGATTGGCCTTCATGGACCGAGCGAGATGGTCCGGACGATTCCGGGATCCTGCAATCATGTTGGGGCGGGGGGGTTTTCTTTCTTCGTTTTCTTCTTCTTTCTTCTTTTTCTTTCCTTTCTTTTTTCCCCTTCCTTCTCTCGTCCCAAATACGACACGACTTCCCGTCGGTATCACTTTCATCTTCGCCGTCTTACACACACGCTGACCACTTTGATATGCTTCCTTTTGACCAGGGAGGGGCACCAGTGACGACGCCGTCCCGAGATGGAGAGAGACCCAATACCGAGCCCATAGTACCTACGCAAACAAAAAGGGCAGATGATTGCACCGGGCACAGCTCTGGACCCATAGTGACGATTAACGATGCTGAAAGAGAGAGAGAGAGAGAGAGAGAGAGCGAGAGAGAGAGAAAGATGATATATGACCAGTTCGATAAGCACCGTAAACCGGCGCGTAATGGAGGCCCCCCTCCTCAAATAGATAACTATATGTACATATATCGATATACATCTTTGGGGCGCTTGACCCGGCGAGGGGGAAACAAAAGACAGAGAGCCGATGCAGAATGTACCAGTACTTCGTTCGGAAGAAGGGGGTTTCATTTTTCCATACAAGAGAGCACGAAGGAAAATCATGGGGACACGAGAGAGAAACCCGCCTGGATGGCACGCGTTCATCACATCCATGCGTAGCGTGGGAACTTCGTGTGAGCTGTCACAATAGCTGCGGGCTGAACCTCCAGATATCTCCCCGTCCGCGTGAGAAACGGCCACTTGGTTTACGCGGTTCCATTCTCCGAGCGAACGGTCCCTTTTTCTTTCTCCTGTTCCTTCTTTGGCCCTCATAATGGAGGCAGCATGGACCAAGCATTACAACGCCGGGACTAATGCCTTTGACTCATGCTCTTTTGAATTATCCATCAGGAGAACCCATATTTTGCATCCGGTCAACGATCTGGTGGCGCGCCTCAGACGTGCGGCAGCGGCCTGGGCGGCAGATTCTTCTGCCTTCTTCGACCTTCTTGGCCTTGGGGTTTTCTTTCTTTATTCCCCTGCGTTTGGGGGTGCGTGCCGCGATGACCTTTTGCAGGGGGATCTCAATCTGATATAAAAACATCGTGCCCGGGGAACCTAATCTGGCAAATCACGGCCTCCCCACCATGCAACGGGACCCGTGCGCGGAAAAAAAAAAGAAAAAAAAAAGAAAGAAAAAACGACGGTGATCGGACACGGCGAGCGCAAGACACAGGGAGGGTAGAAAAAGCACTCATGCGCGAAATACCAGTTGAAAAAATCCCCTCCTCTCTGCCCTCCTCCCCTCCCCCAGCCGACAAGGGCCCGTCAAGCCCGTCAGATTCGTCTGGGCTGGGAACACCCTCGATTTCCCGATCGGTCGGGCTGCATTTCTATCTTGTTTTATTCTATTTTATGGAAATTTTGGTCGGCCTGAACCAGTGGCCAGCGCCGATTACGAATCGGCAACAATCATGAGGATGGTGATGGGGGGTGGTGGTGGGTGGGTGGCGGGATTGTGATTTTCCCGCTTCTCCCCCCCCCACGCGGAAGTATGTGTAGAATTGTGGAATGCTCTCCCCTTCCCCCCAAAGGAGGTCAGAGAGGACGAGGGACGAGGGGGCCAAACGAACGGTTCTGGGTTAAGCGAGGCTAAAGAGGCTGGATGTGACAGAGAGGAGCGGGCTGAGGACACAAAAACCGCGATTCTTCTCCTTGTACATCTCGCACATAAACAACGCTCCCGAGACAGGACCCACGGAGGAAAAGCCCGCCCCAGCGTCACCAGCTGGAGAATACACGGGCATACAGACACACAACTAGAAAACATAAGCGAGACTTCCGGACGTGGCCCAGCGGGAAAGCACGGCAGCCCGGACCCCAAAAACGGAGAGGGGCGAGCCGGGGGGGGGGAAGCACAGCGTACGGGAAGACGGACACGCGGGAAGGGCGGGGCACCAGGTGTGGAAAGTGAGTGTGGCCTGGACCGGGCTGCATCTGCGTGATTGTGTTCTGGCCTTTGCTGGCCGTCCTGTTTCTTTCTGTCTCGGGAGAGAGAGAGAGAGGTGGAGGTGGTGGTGGCGGATATAACTGCCCTGGACCTTGTCCGTGGAACCTGCACGCAACGTCTGCCACCTTGTGCGGTTTGTCGTCCTATCTATCTGGCGTGGTCTTGTCGACGAGGCTGCCGCGCGTGAAGGAAGAGAACTCTCACCACTAGTTCCGGAGGGGCTGAGTCGGGCGGTTATCTTTCCTTTTCTTCTTGCTCTGGGGTCTGCTTTTCAATCATTTTTGGCATGCGGCACAGAACCACAACGCTCTCTCTCGGCACACACACAGACACACACGCCAGAATGTTCCATGGGCCTTAGTCCAGCCCCGGAGCAGAGAGGAGGAGGAAAGATAAAGATACATGGCTCCAGGAGCGCTCTTCACGCCGGCCGTCCGGCCGAACCAGCCGGGGCTCCTTTGCTCGTGCGTTGTCCGCAGGGCGGGATGACGCATCGCCGACACGCGTGGTCTGGGATATACCTGATTGTCTGCTCGAAGGATTTCCGCTGGGGAGGTTATTTTTTTTTGGGGGGGGGGTTGGTTTCAGAAGCCGCGCCAGCATGCCGACGTCCGCGATGCGGCGGGCGAGCTCGCACCCGGAGCCGGTGTTCACGACGCCGTGGGACCGCGCGGCCGCCGGCTCCGTGCGGCTGAAGCGGCCCGGCGTGGTCTCGGCCAGCCACCAGGTCGAGCACGTCGTGTTCGGCGCCGCCGCCACGGTGTGGAGCGAGGCCTACGAGTAGCTAGCGATCACTGGGGGGGAACATATGACATGACCAGCCCACACACGGCAACCAACGCTCTATTTCTAAGCTCTATTTTGCAAGATTCCCCCCTGATTATGTGCTTAATATGCCTGACGCCTGACGGTTGGGTTTGTTGATGACCCCGAACACCGCCACCGTACGTACAGTACAGGGGCTCTCCCTGCTGAACTGGAGTCGATGGTCCCCCAGCCAGCCATGGGACCTGCCAGCGAGACAGAGACCAGAGAGCCTTGTGGGACTCAGTGGTCAGTGGGTGGATATATAGTGATGTGCGTGGTTCCCTGGGACTTGGCCCGAACTCCACCGGCGCGGTGGTGACCTGTCGGTCGGCTCTAAGTTGCTTCTCCCGCGTGGTGTCTGGATGTGCGTCATGTGCGTCCGGCGGCGCCGCCAGACCGGGCCGGGCTTATCCGGCGGTGTTGATGGTAACCGAGCTGGCACAGGCACATTCTGTTCCGCTTGGGAGCGACCGCGAAGTTGATCTCTTATGTCGGATGCTGCCGGTTCAAGCCGCCAAGGTAAGGTGTCTTGGACGACGAAACACGTATCGAGATCACGACTCCGTTCCGGTGTCTCTCCATCATGAGAGCACGCTCTAGGGTTTATCCCGGAGTGACTGGCAACTCAGTATCAGCCGCAGAGAGACCAAGAAGCACCTCACGGCGTCTGCTGGCCAGTGTATAGAAGAGAACCTGCTGATTGCTTTTTCAGATGTCTGTGTTGGCAGTCGAGCCGGATCGCATCCACCCGCCCAACCCTACCCAACCCTAACCGCCGCAATCTATTTTGGGACCTTGTTTTCCCAGTGTGATTTACAAAACCACGCAGGAATCACACAAGCGTTCCCCCCTCTCCTCTACCACATAACACGTCAGAGCGCATTCTCCGGGACCATCCATCCTGCAGAAGCGAGACGCAGGCAAACAAGCGCACACGCCCCTCCCTTTGCTGCTCAAAAGAAAAAAAAAGAAAAAAAAAGAGAAAGGCTGGCTGCATGTACAAACAACAGCCAGCCAACCAGCACCCACAGCCGGCGGCGCAAGAAGCCAGACGAAGCGGCGGTGAAGAGGGATATGCCTCCTAATTCTCCGGATCAGGATCCCCGGCGCGGGGCCAGCCTGCAAGCAGCAGCGGCAGGATAAGACCACCAGAAGGAAAACAGAAAATACAGCCACCGCGCTGCATAGCCGAGCAACAACACCGTGCGGACGACGGTCGGAGAGAGTGCGTGTGCAGGACGGCCACACGACGTGCAGGCACTTCCATCCTGCTCGGGCGCTCTCGTCTGGGCCGGTGTGTGCTTGGGGGCTGGTGCAAGTGTGCGTGATGTCTGCGGGAGATGCGCACCACATCGCACATACGCCTGTGCTCGATTCAACCCCCGACTTGCGGTGAAGAGGAGGGCTGAGCGGCGCCGTCTTCGCTCCCCAGCGCGCAATATGCAGGCTTAGGGTTGGCTCCTCTCCCACCCCGTCCGGATATGCAGGCTGGTTTGTGCAGAAAATGTGTGTGTTCCGTGGCTTGAAGGTGATGCGGCCGATAATGCGGCCAGGTGGTCCACCCACCACCACACTCGACATTTTGCAGGAGGGGGGGGGGTGTGTCCGGCTCCATATCGATGCCGACACCCCCTCTCTGCATTTTTGCCTTGAGCTTTTCGGTGATGTTAGACCTGGGCTAGGGTTGCTTAGGGTTAGCTCCCCGTAGATGCGATGCAACGACCAGAGCGGACGAGGCTCGACTGGTGCAGTCTGCACTGCATATCGCATCGTCAGCCGCCGTGTCTCCGGCGAAAGCCCGGGACTAACGTGCACGGCTGGCCCGGCCCGCCCACGACAGCACATCCGGCCGCGCCCGCCTCCGCGCCCGCTCTGGGGGCGGTTTGAGCCCAGAGTACGCACGACATGTTCGCCTCTTCGCTTTGTGTGTCCAGCCGTCCGCGTCCGGCTCTTTGTGCGATGGTTGCGGCTGCATCTGTGTGTTCTCGCTGGATCCGGTGGAGCGGACAACAGTGGACAGCAACAGAACGCACATATAGACGCCCCCCCGGGCTGTTATACAGCCGATCATGCCAGGTTTTCGATTGAATATTTTATTTTATTTTTCTTCTAATTTCCTGCGTCTGCGTAAGTCTGCCAGCAAGACGTGCATGACGCTTTTTTTCTTTTTTTTTTCTTCCCTATGTGTGCTCTCTTGCATGGGCAAACATAACTTGGAAATATGTATACGTGCCTAAAGGCGGAACCGCCGTGTGGTCCCTCCTCAGCCCAACCACCCTCGACCGCCAGAACACCTGCAGCCCACACCCCCTTGATCAGGGACCCTTTTTTCTGGCTGGTGTTGAGCATCGTCTCTGCATTTGTGCGTATCTGCGTGTGTCCGGAGGGGGGGCCGAAGGAAAAAAAAAAAAGAAAAACCACCACGCTGGATAGCCGCAAGCTCCGGCTGGAGAGAGCTAGAATGTTCACCGCCTCGAAAGGAAGTGTGCGGGACTCTGGAGAATTTTCTTCTCCGAGAATGCACTCATGCAGGCAAAGCTGCACAGCAATGCCGGGTTGCGGCCCCAGAGGAGTGGCATCACAGATGACGGTGGTTTCTTTTTTATCCACGATGATGCAACGGCAGGCCCTGGAGCTGTCGCTGAGCGACCACGACTTCTGCGAGGGCACTCGTGGCCGGCGTCTGCGAGAGAGTGACGGGGGGGGCGAGAGACAGGCCAGCAAGCTGGACTTGCTGGGTTTCTTTTGGTATACAGTTCAGCCAGCGGGGGGGTCTCACTCTGACTGTATCTGCTCTCTTTCTTGGGATGTCGAGGGTTGAGGGGCGTGTTGGTGGTCTCCTGCTTGTGCAGCGAGTGTCCAGAATGCAACGCAACACCGGCTCCACATCATGGTTTCCGGGGCAGGATGGGGAGGAGACCAAATGCACACAGTCTGCATAAAACACAACACGAGAGAAAGAAGAACACGCCTCGCGAACCGAGGAGTGGACGTGCCCTCTCCCTATCTCTGTCGCCCCTTCTCGAACGCGTTCCGAGCGTCGGGTCTCTGGTCAAGCGGGTGCACAGCCTTGGAGGCGTGCATACTTGTCGTGATTGGCCTTTGTGCACCCGATGGAGATATCCAGGGGGGGAGCAGCACAAGTGCTCATGTGCACCCGCATCCACATCCACGTCGAATCTGGGCCGGAAGCCATCGATGTACCGTTACATCGAGGATACGAGAGTCCGCGTATCTCTGAGTGACCAGTGACAGGCTGACAGCCACATAACGCGAGTGGCCTCCCAGGCCACACCCACAGTCGTCTCCCAGGAATCAGGAATCCTCCGACTGTGGGTGGCGTCTGCATCCACGGCTCCAGCCAACCACAGCCGGAAGTTGTGCACACGATGCCCGTCGTGCTCAGTTCAGCTGTTGCCTCCCTCCTCCTCCCGCCTCCTCGCTCCTCGGTAGGCTCTCGTCCTCGTCTTCTTCTCCCCCCGCCCCACGGCCTCCTGCTTCCCCCTCGGTTTTGCCTCGTCCCCCTTTTCTGATGTGAGCATTTGCGTGTGACCTCCCCCCCCCTTTCCCCCCACAAGAGAGAGAGGGTGGAAGATACGTAAAAGGTCGCGGGCACCCGGATCTGTCCGGCTTCTCGGAGTATGCTGGTGGACTTGAAGGCCCTCAGGCATAACACCGATATTGCGTGGTGTGCTACAGCCACTGATGACGGTGGCTCTGCACATGTGTATTTCTCCGTGACACTTCTCGCAGGTCTCCCACGCCCCCCTCCACTGTTTTTGCGGCCACACTATATAGCCAGATATGTAATGTACATGTACCGTATGTCTGCGTGCCTTGCATGCCACTCCTGGCCTGACGTACTCTTTTGCAATTTCCTCGCCGCTCAGCGCCGATCGGCATGCAGCTGAAGTGGCCGGTTCCCACATCTTCCAGCTGTTTCGCGAGCTGCCTGCATGCCCAGTCAAAGAAAAAGAGCAGCAATGCAGTTCCCAACCGAGCAACGAAACCGCAAGTCGTGCAGATGTCCCGCCGGGGCTGGGGGGGGGCGCACTCTAGGGACTTTTCGGGGCCTTTTATCCTGGTGGGCTCCGCCGTTGAAGAATATGCAGATCCCGCAGCCAAGAGACCTAAAAGAAAGAAAATGCCCAGTGCTGCTGGGCCTGACGTGGGCTGATTGCTGTGCTGGTGGCCCGTTGGAGCCTGACCTTGGGCAGCAATCTTCGGCCATCGGGCGACTCGGCGCGTTGTAAGTGGAAGAGAGCGCAGCCGAGGGCGTGTGGACCTTAGCATAGCTGAAGGGTCTCTTCTCGCATTCGCGGCTCTCACCGGCTGTGGGTATGACTTCTCGCGCTGGAGACCGTTGCGGGATGCCTGAGGTGGGCTGTGGCCTGATGATCTGCACTGACTCGTGCGGGATCGAGGGTTGCGTGGTTTGTGGACAGACAGTGTGTTGTGAGAGCACATTGAGCTTGAGGGAGACGATGAGGAGGGATAAACGAAGTTGAAGTAAACATCGCAAGCGAGAAATGCCAGGAGAGTTAGAGTAGACGACGAAAGGTATCAAAATCCCGACATGTGTCACATCGCCTCGGTGGCTGTATCACCGGCATATGCAGCGGCGATGCGGCGAGTTGTGTGGGAGCCGGCAATCGGCGTGGTCGCCGAGAGATAGACGAAGATGGGCTGGGTGTCGACAGAGGGATAAACTCGTCGCGGTTGTGAACTTTTTCTGAGAGAGAGAGGCATTTCCGTGGTATGCGATGTGGTATCACAAGCTACGTCAACGATGGTGGTCCGGATTCGCCGCCGCTGCGGCCCGGCTCCGGATGTCCATATGGAGACACCGTTACCGGACAGAACGGTCCTAGGTCAAAACAAAGGGCACTGCGACATCTAGCCAGATATTCAAGTCCTGGCTCGGAGATAAACCCATTTTGCTGTGTGCCTCCGCGTATTCCGCGAGTGTCAGGCTTGGTCCCGGGAGGACTGACCCGGGCCGGCCCGGGACTGGAGATAGCAACGCCGGCGACCGCAGACGAGCAGCTGATGACTTCATACCACGTACTGCGTATGCACAACCAACTGTGCTATGTTGGCTTCTCGTGTTATTTCCAAGAACCAAGGGGTAGTGCTCTATCCCTTCGCGATCGTAGCCGAGATCTCTCTCCCTTGGGAGGTGGTCGCATAACGGAACCTAGGTCTGGGTACCATCCAGAGTCCAGACTCTCAACCCTGCTAGGAGAGAGGGATACGGTAGCCAGTGAGTAGACAACTCAGATGAAGGGATGTGAAGAGACAGAAACAACCAGACGACAGATAGGCTTGATTTCGACTTCCGGCCCGAGAGCATTCCCGGGCCCGGTCAATAGACTTTTTAGATTAATTGCATTCCAGACGCGTCGGCGGCGTCCCTGGGACAGAGAGGGCCCCCGGGAAGTCAAAACGAGAGAAGTGCGAGGCGGCAGTGGTGGGCGGCCTTTTCCTCTGGCGATAGTCGATGTCTGGTGTGTAGACCGTTCACTTCTCCAGCCGATATTGCCTGACCGGACGACACCACCTTGCCTCGATGCGCAGCACGACACCAACACACACCACTCCCGAACCTTGACCGGCAAGCACGTCTACTCCCCCGAAGCTCCCGCACATGGAGCTGTCATCCGTCCT
>LNGL01000013.1:267661-280020 GCA_001510565.1 Knoxdaviesia proteae | reverse complement strand
GGTACAGTTCGGTCAGGTCGAGCTGCGCTGGGCATGTTGCCGAGACGGTGGCGTAGAGTTTGCCCGGCCGCCAGTGCGCCTGCGGGGAGGGCGTGCGCTGGGCGGCCAGCAGCCATTTCAGGAGCGACACGTCGTTGGTCCACGCGGCCTGCGGGATGCCGTTTTCCGAGAGCAGGCGCGGGCTGATGGTGGATGCGGCGGCGGGGGCCGGGCCGGGCGGGTCCCCACTAGCGGGGGCGACGGGGGGATCCACCGGGGCTGGCCCGGGGTTTTGTGGGCCCGGGCCTCCGCGCAGACAGAGCGACAGCACGTCGAAATCCGACACGCGCCACGGGTTGTACGAGTCGTGCTGCTGCAGCGAGTCCACCGCGTCGTTGATGCCGTCCAGCTCGGTCTGGAAGCTGGCGATGCGCGCGCGCAGCGCTTCCCGCCGCTCGTCGGAGCCCCACGCCGCCGCCGCGTGGTCGGCGTCGCTGCTGTCAAACGGCCGCACCGCGCGGCTGCCCTCGGCGTCGAGATCCAGCACGTGCACCGGGATCGTGAACGGCGTGTAGCGCTCGACTTCTTCGCGCGATCGGCGCACGTGTCGTCGCTGGAGGCTGCTGGAGCTGTGGATGGGGGCGGTCTGTGTAAATGTGCTCGAGATGCGGGCGGCCAGCCGCAGCCGTTTTGCGGTGTGTGGTGATGTCATCTTGGGCGTGAGTGTCGAGATGCAGAATGAAGGGGGAAATGAAGATAAGAGAAGAAAACGGGAGGAGATAATTGAGATGGAGGTATTTGGGGTATTGGGGATAAATCCAATCGGGTTACCTTAGGGTTACGTATGTACCGTGCGACGTGCCAATTACATGCCGCACTGTATTGAACGCACCGTGGGTAGAATTTCGCCTGAGGCAGAAACTTTGGCCTGCTTTGTGTTTTTCGAGATTCTCTTCTCTGCTGCATTTTATCTGTTCTTCACCCACCACCTCATTCCTACCAACTCTGGAAGTTCTCTTTCCACCGACAATTTCATTTCTTCCACGCACATCCCTCACTGAAAATGCCTCCCCGACGCAAGGCTCCGGCCCGGAAAGCGGCGGCCAAGAAGGCGAAGCCGGTCGAAGAGCCGGTTGCCGCGGAATCGGTCGATGAAACGATGGCCGGAGCCGCAGACGAGCCTGCCGCTGAGACTGCCGCCGAGCCTGAAGCTCCTGCAGTTCCGGAGCCGGCCGCGGCTGAAGAATCGACGACGGTTGACGAGCCCGCACAGCCCAACCCGGCACAGACAGCCGACGTCGAGCCGACCCCGGCCAAAGAACAACCTCCGTCTCCCCCCGCCGAGCCGGTCCCCGAATCGAAGCCGGCGCCGACCGAGCCCAACGAACCCACACCCACAGCGGCACCAGCAGCAGCAGCCCCGGCACCCGCAACCTCGACCCTCCAGGACCGCATGGCGCGCTTCAAAGCCCTGCAAGCACGCGCCAAGTCCTCCGCCGAGCAGAACTTCGAAGCGGCGGTGAAAGAGTCGAAACGCGTCTCGCAAGACCCGGGCCAGCTCGCGGCGCTCGAGCGGCAGCACGCGCACGCCGCGCACAAGCTCGCCAAGGCCGAGATCGAGGAGGCCGGCGGCGACTTTGAGCGGCAGCGCGCGTGGGACTGGACGGTCGACGAGAGCGCGGCCTGGGACAGGCGCGTGCGCAAGCGCGCGGCCCACCGCGACAACAACGCCTTCGACGACTACCGCACCGACAGCAACAAGACCTACAAGCGCCAGCTGCGCACAAACCTCGCCGCGCCCGACCTCGACCGCTACGCCAAGGACAAGATGGCGGCCATTGAGCGCGCCGCGGCTGCCGGCGGCCTGGACATCGTCGAGACCGACGACGGCGAGCTGATTGCCGTCGACCGCGACGGCTCGTTCTACTCCACCGCCGACTCGACGTCGTTCGCGCAGAACACGCCCGATCGCGCGGCGGTCGACCGGCTTGTGGCGGATCTGCGCAAGGCTGAGGAGGCGCGGCTGAAGAAGCGGCGCGAGCGCATGGCGCAGAACGGCGACGAGGGCGATGTCACGTACATCAACGAGAAGAACAAGCAGTTCAACATGAAGCTGGCGCGGTTTTACGACAAGTACACGGCCGAGATTCGGGATAGTTTCGAGCGGGGTACCATGATATAGCCAGGTTTGCGGGGCTTGTGCTTTGATATCTGGGGTTTGGAGTTATGGGACACTGGGTGACTTTCTAGGCAGTTCATAAACATGGCATAATTCTTTCCGGCCTCGTTTCATCAACATGTAAGCTGGTATTCAACGTGACCGAACACGCCAGTCATACACGGAAAGCGGACTCCTCTGTATAATACAAGTAATCGTACACGTCACCCTCACAACATGGACTTCCGCCACGCCTGCGACGCCAACGCCTCGATCTTCGGCACATCGACGACGCCGCGCACCGACTCGTCCGCCAGCGCCTCGACCAGCGCCTCGGCCACGGTGTCCACCTTGAGCGGCGTCAGCCCGTCCTGGCCGAGAATGGGGCTCAGCAGGCCGCGCGTGGCGCCGTTGACCAGCGCAGCGACATGCGACGCCGCCGCCAGGCCCACGGTGACGGGCCGCGAGCTGTCGAACATGAACGGCGCGCGGACGAACACCGGGCGCAGCGCCGACGCGGGGGACGCTGTGGCGGCGGCGGCGGCGGCGGAAGCGGCGGCGGCGATGGTTGCCTCGGCCTCGCGCTTGGTCGAGAGGTAGCGCGAGGGCACGCCGGGCGGGGAGTAGGCGGCCGAGACGAACGCGAAGGCCGACACGTGGGCGTCGGCGGCGGCGCGCGCGAGCGCCACCGCGCTGTCGCGGTTCATGCTCTCGTAGGTGGGCCGCGCGGGCGCAGGGCCGGCAGGCCGCGCGGCACTGTCGAAGCCGGCGGCCCTGGCGAGCCCGGCCAGCGGGGACGCGGTGCCGCGCAGCAGGCCCTTGTAGTCGGTCTCCAGCAGGATGCCGAGGCTGTGCACGACGTAGTCGGCGCCGGGCAGCAAGGCTGTGTACGTTGCGGGCTGCAGCATGTCGGCGCGCTCCCACGATACGCGGCGCGACCAGGCGGGTGGCGTGGGGGATGAGCTGATGGCTGCCCATTTGGGCTCGCCGGAGCGGCTGCGGGCGGGTGCGCGGGTTAGCTGGGCGGGGAACAGGACTCAACTGCGGTCGTGGCCGGTGGGGTGGATCACGGGGGAGTGGGGGCCCGCGGCGGCTCACCTGACGGAGGTTACATCCCAGCCGCGCGCCACGGCAAACTTGCAGATGCGCGAGCCGACAAAGCCGTTGCCGCCGCACACCACGATGCGCTTCACAGCCGACATTGAGAGGAGGTCTGGCGCGACGGCAGAACTCGGAGCAACCTAAGCGTAGAGAAGAGGGCGAAGAAAGACACAGTACTCGGTTTAGAGCAGCAGCAGGAGGTATGCAGAGTTCCAAGGAGAGCTTCCTCCAATTGCTGTAACTTTTAGATGCTCAGCCAGAATCAGGTGTTTGGGAGATGTTCTTGGGAGATGTTCTCGGCCGATGTCATTGAAGCTCTCACAGCTTGGCCGTTGACAGATGGCGGTGTACGGCGGCAGAATTCTCATTGGCTGCAAATTCCGGGACCCTAAGGCCGACGCCCAGGCCTATCATTGGCTGGAAATTATCGATGCAGTTTAAGGGTTTATGGCATCCAGGTTAACATGCAGAATCTCGAAATTTCAGCTTCACTTTGTTTCTTTGTGTTCCTGCATCTCTTGTTGATCTTCCTAGGAACTTACGCCACTGTTTACTGTGTGATCTACTACCATCTCACTGATATATTCTGTTACTTACCAGTCTGCTGCTTATTGATCAGCAAGGCTCTCCTGTTACGCACATCACGTGAACCAAGGCGGGCCAAAGTCGCAGCCTTGAAGCACAAGAAGCACCGACAACACAAAGCCAAACAATTGCCAGTCTGGAGGAAAACACACCCCCTCTCAGACACATAACACACCTGTTCCCCTCTCCCTCTTCGTCTTCTTCCCCTTCTTCTTCTTTCCCCAAACACACACACACACACACACAACCCGGCCACCAGGACACGCAGGCCATGGCCCCCCAATCGCAACTCGGCAAACGCATGAAGGGCGTGCAGGTGCACCGGCCGTTCATCTACGGCACCACGGCGCGGCCGTTCGACGACAAGAAGAACCCGAAGCCGCCCGGCGTGCCCGACGACCACACGCACTCGTGGCAGGTGTTCATCAAGGGCGTCGAGGACACCGACATCACGTACTGGCTGCGCCGCGTGCAGTTCAAGCTGCACGAGTCGATTCCGAACCACGTGCGCAGTGAGTTTTCTTCTCTTGTTTCTCTCTTTTTTTGTTTTGTTTTTTTGTTTCTTGTTTTGTTTTTGCTTTTTGCTCTTCCCTGCTTGTTTGTTTGTTTGTCTGGCCGTCACTCTCCCCCTCTGTGGGTGTGTGTTGCGCGCCCCCGACGAGACAGGAACCCCCCCCTTTTGCTAACAGTGGCTGTGGCGCGCCGACAGTGATCGAGGGCGAATACGGCAAGCCGTTCGTCATCCACGAGACCGGCTGGGGCGAGTTCGAAATCACCATGAAGCTGTACTACGTCGCCGAGTCCGGCGAGAAGCCGCAGACCCTGTACCACCACCTGCGGCTGCACCCGTACGGCCGCTCCGACGCCGAGCGCGACGCCATGCGCGCCGAGGCCGAGGTGCGCGCCTGGACCTACGAGGAGCAGCTCTTCAACGAACCCTTCGAGTCGTTCTACGACATGCTCGTCACCACCGCACACCCCAAGGGCACTACCCCGCCGCCGCTGCCCGCCCCCGCCCCCGCCACCCCCGCCGCCCCGTCGCCCGGCCCCGCGGCCGGCGCCGGCAAGGGGAAGGGGAAGGGCAAAGGCAAAGGCGGGCCTGGCGCTGGCGGTGGGCAGATTGCTGCGCCGCCGCCGCCGCTGCCCGACCCGGCGTCGGGCACCGTGTGGGAGCGCTCGGCGCTGCTGCCCGCCGCCATCCGCCCGGGCCACCCGTTCGCGCGCGAGACCGAGGCGCTGGAGATCCGCACGCTGGAGGCCGCGAGCGCCAAGGCCCAGGCCATGACCAGCGCGCTGCGCGACGAGGTGCGTGACAAGGAGGCTCTGCTCAAGCGCCTCAAGGACGAGAACGCCGCGGCCGCGGCCGCTGCTGCTGCGGCGGCTGGCGGTGGTGGTGGTGTGTCGGCGGCGGCGGCCAAGGCTGGCGCCTAGGTGGCGAAGCTGGCGGTCGACCGGCGCGCGAGTGAGGAAGCCGCAGCGGCTGGCAACAAGGCCGCGTCGGCGAAGAAGGCGGGCGCGCGGAGACCTGCGCCGCCTGGCACGCGGCGCTCGTTGCGCAGTCCGAAGCCCAGGGTGCAGTTTGGAGACTGAGGTGTGCGGGTCAAGTCTGATCTGTGATTTTGCTTCTTTCGAGTTTGGGGGTTGGTTTTGTGACTTAGATACCACCGGAGATGGAGGGCTTCTCAACTTGAAAAATCCAAAAGGCAGATACTCGATATTTGGGGGGACACGGCGTTTGGCGCTCGGGGGGATCTCTGTACGGCCGGTGTCTAGAATACAGGATAGGCTGGCAAATGAAAAGTCTGTTTACAAGCATTCGCAAAGACACGGTGCAGGATATCAACAGTCTGGACGTCAACAGTCCTTACCGCTTGGATCGAACTTACGCGACAAGTCCAGTCATAAACACGCTTTGTAGACGAAGGCATAGACGTCGACGTAGACACAGCACACACACACACACACACACACACACACACAAGACGGCACGCAAACACCTGGCTCCACACCAGACACAACCCAAAAGATCTCAAGGAAACCGAAAGCCACACACACACAGGAGGGCATCTGGAATATAAAGATTCAGTCAGACCTATCGTGCGTCCATCCACACAGGACCTGCAAGAACCACCAAGAGAAGAACCCTCGAGACACACAAAAGACCCCCAACTGTATACCCGCGCCCGCTTCTAAATACGCAAAAAAAGACACTCACACACTCACACACCAGGGGATCAGGGCTCTAGATGTCCCGTGTCCCATACACCACCTCCGCTCCTTCATACAAAAAAAAAAAAAAAGAAATCGTGAGGAGAAAAAGAGAAACACCAAGCCCCGGAAAGTAATACAAGGTCCAAGCTTTTATACACATTACCCAACGGAAAAGAAAACCACACTCCGTCTGCCGCTCCTGGCAGCTTTCTTCGCTGCACCGTTCAAACCTAGCCGCACACGCCCGCCTTTGGACCTTGGGGGAGGGGGGAAAGAAGAAGAGAACAAACAAAGACGAATAAAAGAGTCGTAAAATGTAAAACGCTCGGCAAAATGGGTGCAAATGAGTGAATGAGAGAGGGATATAAAGAAAGAAAAAAAGTGCAACGCAGCAGAAAAAAATGAGAGCAGGAGTGGGAGAGGAATGGCGGCACGCGGTCTACAGACCACAAGAGCAGGTACTCAAATCTTTTCAAAGAATGGCTTACATAGCCACCGAGTACGCCGGCGGCGGCGAGTCCTCGCGCTCGTCCCAGAAGGTGGCGCCGCCACTCAACCGCCGGCTCTTCTCCTCGTACACGCGGCGCGCAATCTCGCCCGCCATCTTCGAGATCCACGCCTGCTCGAGAATCACCGACGACGTGTCCGACGCCGCCGACTCGCTGCTCTTGCCGGCAGCCGTGGAGGAGCCCGGCGCCGGCGCCTTGATGGCAGCGGCCGTCGCAGCAGCCACCGCAGCCGCAGTGGCCGCCGAGCTCTTCTCCGAAGCGTGGAACAGATCGGCCGGGAGAGGCGCCCGGCTGGGCAGGGGCACGCCGGAAGGGGCCTTGCTGGACTCCGCCCCAGCGGCGGCCAGCGAGACCGGGGCCTCGGCCTCGCGGTCCGGGCCAATCGCGAACCGCGCCTGCAGCCGCGGCGGCAGCGGGGTCATCGGCGCGGCATCGACCGCCACGTTCGCGTCTTCGGGGACTTCAGGGATCGAGGTGGCCATCAGCGGCTCCGACAGCGGGCCATGGGCGGCGCTATCCGAGGCGTCGGACGTGCCCACCGACAGCGCATCGGCGCTCATCTCGCTAGCAGCGTACTCCGACCGGGTCTTGCGCAGGTTGACCACGCGCTTCTTCTTCTTGCGGCCGGTATACGGGCGTTGTCGCGTGCCCGCACCCAGCGATAGGCCGGTTGTCGCGGCGGTGGGCGAGTACAAACCGCTGCTGCCGCTGAGGACCGATGTGCGGGAGCCCGGCGCGTTGTTGGCCTGCACAGTGCTGCCGGAATCGGAGAATGTGTACGATGTCGACAGTGTGGTCACGGACGGGTGGTAGAGGTGTTGGTAATGCGGGTTTTGCAGGAACGAGTTGGATTTCGAGAGGTTAGGGGTGAGTATCGTCGGGCTGCTGTCAGACCGCTCCCTCAGGCCACCCCACGACCGGTACAGTGTATCGTGAATGTTCGGTGTGAAGAGGGAGAGAGTGCGGTGCGAGTTGGTCAGGGACCCCATCCGCAGCATGCTCGAGTGGGAGAAGAACGACTGCACCTCGCCACCGCCGTTCAGAGACAGAGAGGAGATGTCGACAGCATCCAGGAGATTGCCGTGGGCATCGACGGGGTCCATGGGCGGGGTGGCAAGCGGGTTGACGGCGGCCTCGTCGGTCTCGGGGACGAGGTCGTCCTCCTTGGGGAGCTGGTCGGGGCACCACAAGCGCAGCGACAGGCGGTGGATGATGGCAGGGAGCTCCTCCATCATCAAGGCGCGCAGCTGGCCCTCAATAGTGCGCTGTAGATAGTCGCGCACAAACTGGATAGAGTCAAATGTCGACGACACCTTGAGCGATTCGAGGGGGTCATTGCGGAAGACCAGGGTCAAGCCCTTTTGTTTCGAGAAGACGAGAATGATAAAGGCCGACAGTCGGATTTCCGACAGGGTAATCGACAGGGGAATGGTTAGGCCCGACGCGGCGGCGAGGGGGTTTGGAGAGGTAAACGACGGCTTCGAGTAGAGGTACGTGTTGAGGGGATTTGCCTATTTGTTGATATAACAGAATATGGGAGATATATTAGCCAGGGTTGTAGGGGGCAGACGCGCAAAAGCAGATGTTGGGCCATGGAATTCGCGGGTGTATTTCTCCGCGACCGGGGAAATTTTCGTTTCTTTTCTGGGATTTGTTTGTTTGTTTGTTTGGCTCTCCGAGCTTGGAGAAGTGAATGAGGGGGAATAGGTGGCGCGGAAGGCCTGGGTCAATGAAGTCGGCGGGGCTCGTCAATGCATTGAAGATTGCACCCGCGCCCGGTTCAGGGATCACAGCCGGAGTTTAGAAGAGCTGACAGCAGCACCCACTCGGCGGAGTGAGTGTGAGTCAATAGAGAGAAGATAGAAGAGGGTGCAAGAAGAGGTCGGCAAGGTAGGAGCAGACTTTTGCAGCTGGTGGTGGTGATAAAGGGACTATCTCGATCATGAAGGCTCGGCACAGCCGTGAATATCGGAAACAGGCGGAATGGACGACAGCACTCTAAACATACCTGAACTCGTGTCCGTAACGTTACGGAGGCATCGCCAGAGTAGCACATCTTGAAGATTCCGCGGAAGCGGTCCTCGGCAATATCGCCAATCTCCAGAATCTCCAGGTCGGGCGGCACCGAGCCGAGATTGAGCTCGGTGACGAGGATGTCATCGACGATGATCGGCGGCTTGGGCGACTTGTTCAGCGCGGCTGTCAGCAGGTCGGTGGCGCGGCGGTAGAACTCGGCGTCGGCCGTCAGCGGCGACCAGTTGAAGTTGAAGGCCATGTTGAGATGGCGGGAGGACGACGGCGGCCGTCAGTCCGTGTATCGCGGGACGGCGTCAGTGTGTGCAGGGCGGACAGGTCCGGAGCCGCCGGGCTCTCGAAGGGTTGCGGGATATCGGATCGACGGAATGGGAAAAGGGGGGGAAGCTTGAAAGCTGTTACTCGGGCGCGATCATCGGATGAGACTTTCGGACGGGAGGAGGGAAGAAGGGAGGGAGGGAGTAGAGATGTGGACGGAAGAAATCTCGCGATAGGTGCGCGGAAGCGAAAGAGAGAAGAGGAGAGGCGTTTTATCGAGGCGATGGGAGGTTATGGGATATTAGGAGGAATACGAGGGCGATAATGAGAAAGGAAGCTAAAAACAGCAAAGCAAGAATAGACGAGAGCCTGGAAGAAGCAATAGTAGACAGAAAAGGAGATGGAAACCATACACGAAAAGTACGGGAGTGAGATCAGGACCCCGGATGAGGAATTAAGGATGAAGCGGAGAGAGGGAAAAAGGAGAGGGAAAAAAATTAAATGCGATATTGTGGAGAGAGGAAAAGAAGGGTGGAGGAAAAGAAAAATTATTTAAAAGTGGTGATGCGAAGATGCGCAAAAGAGGTACCCCCAGCAACAGTGCGAGAGGATATTCGCACTGGTGTTCCTTTTCGGCCAAACGCGCCTAGGCTTGGGATAAGTTGCATGTGTCGGATGCGAAATGGACGGCAAAACGAGTCGTTTGTTGTTTTTTCCCCTTGGCCGTGGATGGGTCATCCACACAGTGCGTGTGATATGTGTGTATGTATCTTTTTGACCGGTTCGTTCGTTCCTTCCGCGAAAGAAAAAAACCAGTCAAAACTTTTCAGACCAGGGTGTTGCCATATTTTTCTCGGGTTTTCTGCTCGGGTGGCTCTTTCCCTCCGTAGATTGCTTTTTTTTCCATCATGAGTAATCTTGCGCCTTCCCGGCTTTCCGCAGTGTGTTTCGTTTGGCCCAGAATCGTTGTATCCGGTGTTATGCAACCAACGAGGGGATGCAAATAACCCTCATAATGGCCAGAGGAGCCGGTTGTGATACCGGCTTCTCTGGACACACGAGAAGATCGGTTCGCTGCACAGCTCTGTTTATGTGGGTGTGTGGGATGGCTCCATTCATACGTCAAGCTGGCACTGGCAGCGCCGATTCTGCTCGCTTGCTCGCACTCCTATGCAAGCTCTGAACTGTACTTATGCAGGCATGTGCCGACTGCACACAGTGTGGACTGGGCCCATCAAGTACCGCGTTGCTGAGGCCTGCACACAAAATGTACATATGGCGGCTCCGATAAGGCGCCGGCTGTGCTCGAGCGCCACCACCGGCCCAGCCAGTGGCCGGTGGGCCAAAGAGGAGTTGCTGCAGCCGATGGACATGCAGATACACTCACGGTCACAAGAGACAAACAGAGAGAAGAGAGAACGCGCCAGGCTGGTTTGACTCAGGTCATCCGGCGCGGGCTGAGAGGGAGATGGCCACAAGGACAACAAAGAACTGGTCGCGGGGACTTGCCATCACGGCCGGGTGACTGGGTGAAACTGTATGGACAGTCCGCCCAGGCAGACCTGGAAAAACACGCGGCGTAACGGTGCGGGACTCGAAGACCCAAAAAAGAAAAAAAAAGAAAAAAAAAAGAAGAAAAAAAACCCTCGCAGTATCGTCCGATGATGCACCATGATACGACTTTTCTTTTCTTTTTCTTTTAGCGGGGGAGCGCTGCTCCAGTGCAAGCGCTCACACGAGCAGCACCGATTCTTTGTCCCCAAGATGCGGGGATACACACTCACATTCTCCTCTCTCACCTTGGGCTCCAGGAATGACTGCCGGTGCCAGAAAATGGCCCCAAGGTCGGACGATGTTGGCTTGTGTATGTGCACAGTCTTTGCATGATTTCTTATTCCCCGCGGCCCCGGTCCCCCGGTTCGTCTGGAGCGTGTTAATCCCTCCCCTCTTGGGTGCCACATATGCACTCATCGCGTATCGCCGGGCTTTCGTTGGTCGCTGTGAACAGGCCGGCAACCTGTCGCATAACGCACAACCCGCCGAACTGCGCCGTCTGCTGGAGATTGTCTTGTCCGCGCATGATAGCGTGCAGACGAGAGTGAAGAAATCTCAATTATACCCCCGGGAAGGCGGCCCTGCCACTCACTGTGCTAAAGGGGAGAAGAGAGAGAATCCGGGGGAAATGAGATGGAGACGGCTGTTCAATGCTTCAGCTCAATGGACACACCAGTTCTTTTTGGCCCCCCCTGAAGCAGGTGGACCAGGATACCTCGCGTCTGTGTTTGCCTTCTTGCTCCAGGGACCGACCACTCTGCGATCCCGACCGCCACCGAGCCGAAATGGCCCGAGATGCTCCATCATCTTCCGCTCGTTCTCCTCGATATATGTCTGCAGGTTTCGTCTTCTGATCGCTGTGATGAGGGAGCTTGCTCCGCTGGAAGTCAAAGAGCTATCAGGAGCTCATGTCGCCGAGGCCGGTTGACAGGCGCCAGGCACTCAGCAAAAAAATAAAAATTAAATAAATAAATAAATAAAAATAAAAACACAAAAAAATAAAAACACCATCATAGCTTGGCCACCATCAGTCCCTAGAACGCGCTAGAACAGACTGTCTATGTCAGTACGCCTCCGGTTGCTTTTCTAGTGTAGGCTGCTGTAATAGCTGCGGGGCCGGGATCACCAGAGGCGATGCTGCTCGTGTGAGCTCACGTTATATCGAGAACTACTGGAAAGCCGCCCCGAAATTTCGCAGTTGCCAAGGGTTAAACCCTAACACACGCCAAACTTCACAGAACCCCTGCACGCAAACGGGACAGGAGAAACAGAGAATGCCACTCATCGATAGCTGATATCCGGTATATCCCAGCACTGTAAAAGCACAAAGAAGACACACGAGAACCCCCGAGGAATCTAACGAAACGGACTAGACCACCCAACCCAAAAGCAAGTCCGCCAGCGAACGGGTGTCCCAGCGACGCACAAAAGCCCAGCCCACGAACCAAACGAAACAGACAGATGGAGGGAAAAAAAGACGGAAAAAGAAGGGAAAAAAGGAAGAAAATCTAGACATTACGGGACTGCAGGCCCACCAAGCACGGCACCGGGCCCTCCCCACTGTGACACTCCCCGCCGGCGGCCACAGCAGCTGCATCTTCTTCGCCAGCCGCGGCAACACGAACATGCCCGTAGGCACCGCCCGCAATCAGCTCGTCCTCGACCTGGCGCCAGTACGCCATCTTCGCCTCCGCGTTCTTCATGTCCAGGTCGGCCACCTTGGCCACCACCCGGCCGTCGGCCCGGCGTACCCGCAGGAACACGCTGCAGTCGCGCAGCGTCATGGCCAGCGGGAAGTGCGGGTCGTCGGCCGCCGCCGCCAGGGGCCCGCGCGCGTCGAGCTGCGCCTGCAGCGCGCGCAGGTGCGTGAGCAGGCGGTTGGCCGGCAGGCCCGGCGCCGCGCCGGCCCAGGTGCGCAGCGGCGCAATGAACCACGGCTCGTCTGCCGCGGGAGGGGTGGGAGAAAAGAT
>LNGL01000013.1:239583-267403 GCA_001510565.1 Knoxdaviesia proteae | reverse complement strand
AAAAAAAAAAAAACCAAAGGTCGACATTCACCAAGCAACGTGGAAGACAGGAAGGGGTGAATGCGTACCGACGCTCATGTCCTCGATCAGCAGGCCGTGGGCGGACGGCGCCAGCCGCGACTGGAAGAACAGCTTCTTGCGCGGCGCGGGCACCGCCACAAGGCCCAGCTGCTCTGCGCGCGCCGCCCACGTCGTCGGCGCATGCTCGTCGTCCGCCGGGCCGCCGGCCACCATGTCGTCCATCAGCTCGAGGATCCGCTGCGCCTGGGCGATGATGCCGCCATCGGCCGGCAGCGGCGCGGCGTGGGCGGTGTCTTTCGGTGCGCTGCCGTTCACGCCCGGGGTGGGCTTGGCATGGCCGTTGGTGGACGCGGGCGGCCGGCTTGGCGGGGCATCACCAGCAGTGGCAGCGGGAGCAGGAGCAGAAGCAGTAGGAGCTGCCAGCGATACCAGCTCGTGCGACACCAGGTCGGCTGGCTCGGGGAACAGCGGCGTCACCTGCGACAGGAAGTACTCGTACTGCTGCGAGTAGGGGAACACGGCGGTGCCGGGCGTAGTCGGGGTTTTCTGCAGGCGGAGCAGCTTGCCTGTTGAGACAGGCAACAAGAGGAGCAGAGCCACTGTGTTAGTCAAATCATGTGTGCGCGAGGGTAGTTGAATACATGTGGGTGTTTTAGATGTTCCCACACTTGAGGTGTCTTCTGGAGTGTAATACGTCGATGTAAGTTTTTTCCCCGGGACGCGGGAGAATCTAGTGGTGATCCGGATGTTCGCCGCACTCCAATGAAAAAAGGGGTACCGACGCAGAAGAAAAAACACCCTTAAAATATCAAACAGACATCTGAAACACACACACACCCAGGTATTCAGATCCTCGCCAAGATTACAACGTGACAAGGGGAGGGACGGCAGGACACACAAACACTTCAAAAAGTCTCCCTCCAAGAAAGCACAGACAAACACAACGAAAAGCGGTCATCGTACCTGTAAACGCGGCGTGGATGTCGGCCGGCGCAGAGTCTGGCAACCGCACGCGGAAGATGGCGTTCGCGGCGCCCTCGCCGATGAACTCGACCACGCGGGTCCCCGCTGGAACGTGCATAAGAGATGGGCCGGAGTCCGGGAGAGTCGGCATGTTCGGGGGGGGTGCTGTAGTTAAATGAACAACACCGGAACACAGAATGATGGCCCGGGTGTATTAGGGTTCGGGTTTACAGGCGCCGTCGGTCAAGGAGCGGTGAAGACAGATAAGGTTCGGTGAGGAGAACCGGGGGAGAAGCGAGTGGGACGAGGAAGACGAAGGGAAGAGAAGACGAGGATGTGGGCGTGGTGGAGAGGAGAGAGAGGTGGAGATGGGGAAAGAGGGGGAGATCAGAACATTCATTTGCTTTTGGGGACGAGAAATAGTACTCAGTGGTTCTCCGAGGGCTGGAATATGGGAAAGTGAGGCTGAAAGGACCCCCCCGTGAGTGAGTACTCGTGTATGCTCTAGGTCATGCTATATGAAAAAGAGAGTCAAGCCACCGAAGAAGAGTCTAAGCCCGTATCGACTGTTTATTCATGCCATCCAGGTGTAAGAATCAGGCCAACGAAAAACAAGCAACCCAAAGAAGGCATCCCACAGTTCAACATCCCAGCGCCCTCCTCGCCCTTTTTTTTTTTTTTCGTTTTTGTAAGATTCAAAACCCTGGCCAGCGCAGGTTCCCTCCCACACAAACCCGTTCAGCTTCTTTCTCTCTGTTGGATTTTTATTGTATCTTCCGTTTTGGGGGGCGGCGTCTACCAAGTTCTATCTGTGGCTGCTGGGTGTGGCTGGTAAAAGTGTGGCAACTATGACATCAGCCACACACCATGGCCTACAAAAAAATCCCAGGTCTGCGGCTTTCTCCCGGCTGCCCGGCACCTGTCAAGCGCCGCCAACCGCCACGGCGTTTTCTGACCACCGGAACCGCGCCGGCATGCCCGGCGGAGAAGGAGCAATTCTTGATATTTACACGCAAGTCTACGGCCGGGAAACACAGTCATCTATCTTTTAAAAGCCTTCACTATTCAGTGCCAAACCAGGCGCCTCCCTATCTTCCCATCTCTAAAAGCTGATCCTCGGTCGTAGCGGAACAACCCCAGTTCGCGGTCCGACCTTCGCATTGTGGCTCGACGCCATCAAACCACCATTGCATCCTGGTACGGCCCGCATTCTAAGACCGCCCGGGGGAAAAAACGAGCCTGGCCCCGATGACCAAGCGCATCGCCCGATAGCCCGTGCAGCTTTGAGTACACCCAGTATGACAGCCATCGGCAGCACACCCCGGCGGAAGATGAGACCGCCACGGCTATAGATACTGGGCCAAAAGCGCCGCCGCCGCCGGCCCGGCGTGGGGACGGTGCTTTATGGGAGCGTCTAGTAGTGAGGAACCGGGCGGATCCGAGAGAATTTCCCGGGTATCGGTTCTTTGGAGGATCTGCTATGACATCCTCCGCAAGAGAACCCCTGAGAATTGCTGGGCCGAGTTTGCGAGCAGCTGGACATGATTCTTCTTCTCGTTCATGAGAGGGCCGCAAAATCCCTAATGGGGCGGAGCGTTAACCCCGCAAGACCTCGTCCGCTATTCTAAACCTCGGGATCAAAGGTGGTCCGGTTCTCGCTGGGCTTGTAGACCAGGGCGAGCGAGAGGGTTGCATCACAGCCCGTGTCAGGCAAGGGAAGAAAGCATGCCGAGTTGTCTACCAACGACCAAAAAGAACAGGCGAGGGGGTTTATATAAACGACCTGGACTCTTCAAAAAGCATGTGTGATTCACGAACCCTTACTCGGTTCACAAACACATGAACAACCTGAACAAACCAGCCCTGACACAGTCACGGAAGTCTGCACACAATGATTCACTCTCACCTCAGTCCTCGCATACACGCCCGTCCACTGCCGACATATCCGCCAACCAACCAACTAACCACACGGTGCAGACGAAAGGATGAAGAAAGCAAAATCGGGCCGGGCCCAGTATATCCTCTCCGGCGAATACCAGCCGAGAAAAAGGCCCACGGCTGAGGTCCTCCGCCCACTCACCACCGCAGTGCCGCGCAATCGTCTATGTGCCCTCTTTCGTGCGGTCGGTGGTGGGCCGGCTTCCATGCTCGTTTATCTCCTTCCGGGCTGTTCGCTCTTCAGCTCAGCCCAGTTCAAAACCACACCGACAGGAAGCTGCATACATAAAGAATACACTCCACACCCAGGCAAAAAAACAGAGGAAGAGAGGGCCTCCCACGTCCCCTCCGCGCTGCTCGGTGAATCTGGCCATCTGTCCCTCTACCTCACTACCTACTTCTACTCTATCTGCCGAAACACACACACAAGGTCATCTGCACTAGAAGTCACTCCGCGCCGCGGACACTTTCACAGCTCACCCAGGCAGACATCACAATTCACCCTTCCCAAAAATAAAACCCCCCCCAGATGTGAAAAAGAGATGAGGCAGACTCAGTGCCCTTGAAATTTCATACCAAACAAAAAAGAACCATAAAGTCTGTCGTGAGGATCTAAAACGCACCATGTATATTCCCCCCCTTGCCCGCTGAGTCCCAATATGAGGGACCGGCCGACTACCGAAGAGGGGATAAAAAAAGGAAAATAACGACTGGTGAAACGTCGTCTATGCCGTATGTATCTATCGCGGTAAACCACCGCCTCTCTCACAACCCAATCTACCAAAAAATAAAATAAAACGACCAAAAACCAAGGGAAGGAAGGCGTATCAAGAATAAAGAACAGACCGCAGTACCGAGTGAAAAGAACCATCATAGAAAAAAAAACCGAGACAAAATAACGTGCGTGCATACCGCTGCATATTGTGTGTGTGTATGTGTGTGAGCCGCAACGAGTCTAGGAATAGAGAGAAAACGCAAGGCTAGAGAGGAGGAGTGGGAGTACGAGTGGGAGTACGAGTGGGGTTGGTCTCCCAAACCGCCACCCGAGAAAAAAAGACCCGAGGAAAAAAGAGCAAACGCAAGACGCGCATGAGATGATGGAAGCGGAGGAGGAGAAAAGAAAAAAAAGCGGCCCAAAAGGGGAGCAAGGAAAACCTGAGTGTGAAAAAAGACCACAAGAAACAATGCTATGAGTACTCTCTCGGGGGGGGGCGATGATGAAGAACAGAACAGAAACCAACGATGTGGGAATGGAAGACGAGAAAAGGAACAGACGTGCGATGCCATGAGAGCGAAACACAAACCCAAAAGAGACCAAAGGAAAAACGAGCCGAGACAGATTCACAGCCCCGTAATCGTGAAGCTGAGCATGCTGCCGACACTCAGCCCGGCCACCAGACACAACCCCATGAACCCGCCGGCCGCCTCGCGCTCGCCCTCGTCGACCCACTCCGACGACGCCATCATGCAGCTCGACGCCAGCCAGCCGTTGGTCAGCCCGAACGGCACCTGCACCACCAGCAGGTAGAACACGTCGCTCGGCACCACCGCCCCGCGCCCGCCCGTGTTGCACAGCAGGTACAGCGGCAGGAAGCCCATGCGCGCCACGCTGATGGCAAAGAGCGCCACCGGCCGGTGCTGCAGCGACACCGGCAGCAGCGTCGCAATGCGCCCGCACAGGTCGCCCAGGTTCCACATGAAGAACGCCAGCGGGATGAACGCGCTCGGCCGGAACAGCCCCGGCACGTCGCCCAGCGTCGGGCCGCCGTCGTCCGCCGTGGCCCCCGGCACCGGCATGCGCACCGACAGCGTCTTCGTCGTGAACACCGGGTACAGCATCGTCACCGCAAAGCACATGAAGATCGACACCGCCGGCCAGTGCAGCTTCCAGAATAGCCGCCGCAGGCTCGTCACCTTACGCGCCGCCCGCTCGGCCTCCTCGATGCTGGCCATCGACTCGGCCATGTGCTCGACCATGCGGTTCTCGATGATGTGGTCGTGGCGGCGGATCAGCGGGAACAGCGACGCAATGGCAAACAGCGACACCACCACCGCCGTGAGGAAGTAGATGAACGCCGACATCAGCGACGTCGCGCGGCTCTCGCCGCCTGGGCTGCCGTCGTCGTCGGGGATCACGAGCACCGTCAGCATCTGCGAGATGGGCGGCAGCACGCCGGCCACGCCCTGGCCGGCCATAAGAGCCTGGGTGTATTCGGGCCGGCCGAAGCTAGCGGCAAAGGCAAAGGCGCCGTTTTGGATAAGCCCGGCGGCCCAGGCGGTGCAGCCGACCATGATCAGGGTGAAGAAGAGGTAGGTTAGTGGAGCGGCGTCGAGGAACACCATGGTCGACGTGGCCAGCAGCGCAAACACGGCGGTGTTGATGAGGAAGGCGATCTTGATGCGGAACGGGTACGACGCCGTGTACTGGTTCTTGGTCAGCACGACCATGGCGGTCAAGTTGGTGAGGGTCGACACGGTCAGGATGGCCGGCTGGAAGTTTTGCGCAATCCACTCGTCGTCCTGGAAGCGCATCTGGAAGTAGGGAGCCGAGGCAAGGAACATGTTCCTGGAAGGACGTTAGCAATGCATATCACGAAACGGGGGACGACACCAGGAACGGACGACAACGGCAAAGGAACATACCACGCCCACAGCATGGCCATGCCTATCAAGGCAAAGATGCTGTACTCCATCCACGAGAACGGCACCTCATCCTGGCCCTCCAGTATACATGAGCCTTCGAGGATGGTGGCCTCTTCAGCGAGGGCTTCGTAGTCGGCCTCGTCACCCTTGGGCAACAGCCACGTCCGGACGGTGGCCATAATGAACGATCTGAGAGAAGAGGGATGTGGTCTGGAGGAGGCCGAAGCAGTAGAGTTTGCAGCAGAGAATCGACGGTGTCGCGGTCGAGATGGAAGAGAGCCCCGGAGGTCCGCAGGGGGTGTTGTGCTTGAGGAAGAAGAGGTCGAGGACGCTGAGGAGGACGAGTTGGAACGCTGGCGAGATCGAGACAAGCCGCTCGAGAAGTCGGGGAGCAGTTTGGCGCTAGAGGCTGGATGGGGCATCTTATATATATGCTAAACACGCCATGGGGAGGAAGAGAGAGAGAGAGAGAGAGAGGGAAGAAAGTCAGTGCGAGAGCGGGAGACAGACAAGGAGGCCAGACAGACAGGATAACGGGAACGGAGAGGAGCCCGACGAGAGGGTGTGTTGGGAGTGAATGGGGAGGGAAGGGAACAATGGAAATGAGTGACAGGAGAAGAAGGAGGAAGAAGAGGAGCTGGGCTTGGGAGTCGATGTAGTGGATGGGAGTCAAACGGGGGAGAGGCAGGGGTGAGAGAGAGAGAGAGGGTGAGAGTGAGAGTGTCAATACGCGTAGTTTGACAGGCTGAGGTACACAGAGAGTGAGTGTGTGTGCGTGAGAGAGGCGTAGACAGAGGCCGGATAGGGACAGCTGGAATGTGACAGTTCCCGATCTCTCTGGCGTCCTCTCTCGCTTGCTCTCATACACACACGCTCCCCGTGCCAGGCTCCTACGCTCACACCCCCCCTTCCCAGACTGTATAACACTTACCAAACTAGAAATAGACTCGTAGGGCGAGTAGGAAACCCCGAAGCTGAACAGAACGCCAAACCCGACTGCACAACACGCACACAACAAAACGAGAAGCAAACGAGCAGTCAAATCTCTCTCCGCGGGCAAGGGACACGTCGGTTTAAAGCATCAGACGGGGGGGGGGTAGGAGAGAGGAGAATAAAAAAGCGGAATAAAACGGTATGGCGGGATATACGTGAGCGAGAACTTAAAAACAAGAAGGCCGGTCGGCTGGCTTCCCCCCTCTCTACGGGTCTCCCCTTTCAACCGTTTTAGCGGCAGATGCTTGGAAGACAGGACAACCCGGCTATCGTGGTATATGTAAGGAGATGGAGAGAGACACTGGAGACAATGCGAGGTCGTTGCGGGACAAAAGGGAACGGCGGCGCAAGTTGTGGGGAGCGAGCGAAAGCGGGACTTTCTTCTTGGGAGTGATGGAGTCACGGACTCCCTGGCGAGAGTGCGCACGACACACGCACGAGACAGACACCGCAGACTGGAGCAGGCAACCGATCGGGGGATTTTGCGGCCAGGAGTAGATAGGACCCTTTGATGCAGGAGGTCCGGAGGGGAGGGGAGGGGTGGGAGCGCGGTCAGCGAGAAGGCGGAAGATAACAACACGAACAACAAAACGCAGGCCGTGGCAATGTCGATGACGATGGTCGGTGATGCAGTTAGTCTGGGCAAACGGGGAAAAGAAAAGGCAAAGTAAGGTTTGAAGATAAAGCCCCCCCAAAAGAAGCACCCGCCCCGGCCTGCCTTATCTCTCTCTGCATGACTCCTTGACGCAGTAGCAGCCGCAACAAGCGGTTGATTGGAATGCTGCCGTGCCTGGGGGCGCTGCTTGGTGCTGCGTTCTGGTTGGTCGCAGCGGCGTGAGTCAGCTGGGTGACAAAAAAGAACGCGCGCGGGTTTAACCCTAAGGGGCCGGGCACAGAGGAAAAGCGCCGCCCAATGGGACGGACCAGAGTGTCGGGAGATGCCAGGGCCAGCTGGGGCTGAAAAGAAGGGAACACACCACAGAATTACAGGGACACACCCGTGAACCTTTTGCGGTGGAATCACTTCCGATGGCGCTGTACCACGCACATAACTGGAACTGTAATCGAGGCTTCAAAGTTACCGCGATGCGTTTCTGTGTGGCCGGAGGTTGAAAATCGGCTGCCAAACACGGCCATTACCACAGGTACCTGGTGCTACTATACGTCAGTGGTCGATGGGCCAAGTACCAGTGGCAACGCCCCGTGAAGGAAGGCACTTCTGGGTGGTTCCTGCCAACAGCACTGGAAGATAGCCGCCTGCTGACTGGACCACACACTGCATATAACAAACACCGCATCCCAACATCATCACCATCTTCAACCACAACCACCAAAAGGACAACAAACGCCCTCACGATCCCGCGCTCGGTGTCGACCGAGCCTCTTCAAGCACCGCTGGTCCTTCTTTTCCCATCTTCCACCTTTCAATCTCTGTGCTTCTTTTCCTCCCACTCTCGCCCCCCACACAGAACCTATCTACGCCCTATCCGAACACTCTCAGCTGCATCAGGACCCCAAGATGCTGTTTCATCACCACCACACGCTATCTATCATCTCGCAGTTTGTATGTTGATATTTCTTTCTTGTATGTATCTTGACGATGCGGGCACTCGTAAGAGCCAGGCAGGCCCGGCTTCCTCCACACACACACACTTCACACGCCTCCGGGAGTCCTCTCTCTTCACCTGTTCCAGGCCAAGCGATCACCGACCTATAGCACACCTCGCAGAACAGCTTCACCCCCACCCCACACACACACTCACACACACTCACACTCACACTCAGACATTTCTCCGACTCCTCCTGTTAGCGGGCCGCGCGGCTGGCTGCACCGACACCCCCAGCGCGCACAGCAGAAGACCGACACCCAGCTGTGTCTGTCCAGCCTATCCGAAGCGTCTCTTTCAGCGCTCGCATCTTGCGTGGGGACGACGGGATCGCCACAGAGGGCATGAAGCCATTACAGGTAAAATGGGGGGCGTTCTCGTAGCGAGAGCGGCTTTTTTGCGCTCTCTCAAATACCTCCCCCATGCAAAGGGGGCCGCCCTAAGGGATCTTGATAGGAGCCTGCCGCCTGTCACCGCAGGAGAGCTGGCACTGGGCCATCGGAGACCTCCGATGGCTGTGACTTACACCAAACCCAACAGTCTGGCTGTGCTGGCCGCTTTTTCTTCACCTCACCACACACCCGCCTTTTTCGTCTATTTGCTTATTTTGTTCTTTTAACCCGCCACCAGATCCCGTTCGTCTGGATGGGGATCATCATGACTGTATATCGACGTGTGGTGCCGCTGCTTCAAACCGTTTAGTGCCACGCCGTCGATGGCTTGTTTCGGCGACCTGCAGCAGAACAGACAGACGACACACCACGCAATCAGCCCGCCCTGGTTTCCATTTGTGTTGCTGTTGACTTCTCCCGGTGCCCCCTCTGTGTCGTGGTGATGATGGAGATATGATAACCTGAGTTCCACCCACGTCCTCCGGCCGGCTTGGGACGCCGCTGTTAGCCCAACGCACTTTTGCCTCCCCCAATCTTCCTTCCCCTTAACCCCCCGTTGGTGGCTCTGCTGGCATCAGCGAAAGGGAGAGATTGTTGCTATATTTGCCTTATCCCGACCAATCGGACGGCGTGGGACTGACCCTGCGGCGGCCCTGTTCTGCACGGCGCTCGTTTCTCTCCATGGGTCGACGTGGTGCGGGCTACAGGACGATCCGTGAGGAACGACGAGCGAGCGAACTCCAGAGCCGAGGAGAGAGACACACACACACAACTCTTGGCTGGCAGAGGCTAGATCTTGGGGACTCCGGAAATCCCTGGGCTGGCGAGCTGAGAACTTGGAGCAACCCGCTATACTGCTTTCTGACTCCATGGGATGAGACGACGCGTCCGGTTGATCAGCACCGGTGAAGAGAGGAACGTAAATCAGCAGAAGCAGCAAAGTCCACGGAACGCAAGACGGCGAAAATGGCCAGAAACCCTCGCATATACACACACGCCCCCCCTCTAGCTTGTGCAAAGGCAAAAGTATCGAACACTCGCCGAAGAGGGAACCACCCAAACAGACTGAGCCTGGCCTGACCAATTTAGTTTTTATTTTTCCACTTCTCCTCACCGGCAACAAGCAAATCCCAAGACCAAGACAAGACCCAAACAACTAGATCCTATGAATTGCTAGCTACTCTCGCTACATACGTAACAGCCCACGAATAATGACATGAACCCCCTTTCTGGTCGATGTGCTGCAAGCGATGGGGGACGGGGAAGAAGGGGGTAGGAAAGGCACGGAAGAGGAGGACGCTGTGAGGGAGAAAACAGGAAACGGAACGAAGAGAAGAGAAAAAGCACAAGGAGAACGCCGCTGTCCATGAATGGTGCCAAACAGTAACAAGCAAAAGAAGAAAAAGCAGAGAGGAAAAGAAAAGAAATATATGAAATCACCCAGGCCGGGAAAACCCCGAGACCACACAGACACACACACACACACACAAACACACAACCCTGCTCCCTGCCGACCTCCACAACACCACGTGCCCCGTCGTGTGCCCGCTCACTCACTTCTTCGCACGCACCTTGAACGACCGGAGCGGATCCGTCTTCTTCTTCCCCACCTTGAACGCCGGCCGCTTCCCACCACCACCACCACCGCTGCTACCGCCGTGCCGCTTCTGCTGCCGCCGGTTCTTCCGGTCACTGCCACCGCCCGCCCGCCGCAACGGCACAAACCCGACGTTCCCGCGGGCGCCGGACGCGCCGTCAGCCGCGCCGCCGTCGCCGCCCGGCAGGAGGTACTCGGGCACGTGGCGCAGGTGGGCCTGCGTGCGCGCGGCCCGCAGCTCGCCGTCGTGGCGCAGATGGTGCAGCTCGGACGGGTTCTCCTCGAAATGCCGCCGCAGCTTCTCGCTCTTCAGGAGCTCCTGGCGCAGCTCGCGCGTGCGCGCCTCGCGCACCGCCACCCGCGTCACCGCCCGCAGCGCGTCGTTCATGCGGTAGCGGAACGCGTCGACCTGCTTCATGTCGAACGCGTACGGCCGCACCTCCTTGCCCGCGGCCGCCTGCTGCTTGGTGATGCGCGCGAGCACCTTCTCGTCGTGCTCCGCCGTCTCGACCGTCGTCGGCATGTGCTGGCGGTACTGCGCGTGCGGCACCACGAACGAGAGCGCCATGCCGGACTGCCCCGCGCGCGCCGTGCGGCCGATGCGGTGGGTGTACGACTTGGCCGAGGTCGGGAGGTCGAAGTTCACCACGCACGCCACGTTCTTGAAGTCGATGCCGCGCGACACGCCGTACTCTTTGTCTTTGCGGCTGGATCCGCTCGGCTTCTTCTTCTTTTTCGGCGCCGCCTGTTTCGCGTCTCCGTCGTCGTCGCCAGCCGTTGCCGCCGCATCGTCTCCCCCGGCCTCGGCGGCAGCCTCATCCTCGTCGCCCAGCACCTCCGACTCGTCCGAGGCAATAATGATATCGTAGACGTTCTTGTTAAACTCCTCCACCACGTGGATGCGGCTGTTCACCGGCAGTTCCGAGTTTAGAATGCAGCTGCGGATGCCAAACTGTTCGAAGAACAGCTTGAGTCTGTAGCACCGGTCGACGTCGGCCACGAAGATGATGCTCTTGCCCTTCACCAGCCGCAGCTTGTAGATGACGTAGATCAGCAGGAACTTCTCGTCCTCGCCGCACTTGACCACGTACTGGTCGACGCCCTCGCCGTCGGTGTCGTCGGCCTCGTGCAGGTTGAGCACCACCGGCTGGCTGCCGGCCGCGCAGAACAGGCCCTTGAGCGTGTCGACCTCGGCGGTCAGCGTGGCGCTCATCAGGATCGTCTGCACCGCAGCCGGCAGTTTGGCGGCAACATTCTGCAGGTCCTCCTCGTAGCCGTACGAGAGCACCAGGTCGGCCTCGTCGAGCACGAGGTGCGAGAGCCGGTCGACGGCCAGCGCCCCCGAGGAGATGTTGGACCAGGCGCGCGACGGCGTGGAAATCACAATATCGGGCGAGCTGGCCAGCAGAGACCGCTGCACGGCGTCGGACACCTTGTCGGTTAGCTTGACAGCCTGCACGTCCTTCGCGCAGAAGGCCGATAGGGCGTCAATAGCCTTGTGCACTTGGTCGGAAAGCTCGCGGGTGGGAACTAGAATTAATGTTGACGTGAAGGCGGCCGAGTCGGTCTAAGAGGACACGAGCAAAGGACATATCTTGTTAGAACTGTGTCTTGAATGGGCGATACCTCTCTATCTCTCTTTTTCTCTCTCTCTCTCTCTCTCTCTCTCCCCCTTACCTGTTTTCTCCTCAAGATGGCCTGCAGCACCGGCAACAAATACGCCGCCGTCTTTCCCGACCCGGTCTTCGCCTTGGCCAGCACGCTCTTTCCATCGAGCGCCAGCGGGATCGTCTTGCGCTGCACCAGCGTCGGCTGCTGGTACTTCTCCTGCGCAACCGCCTGGAGCAATCTGGGTTCGAGGCCAAGACTGGAGAACGACGCCGGCGACTCTTGTGGTTTGTCCGCAGCGCCCTGAGCTGACGAAGCCGACGCCGTCGGCACCGGCTCGTCGTTTTGATCGAGCTTGCGCTTCATTGTGAAATTTCGACGTGTGTGTGGGGGGGATTTTGTTGTGGGTGTCGGATGTTGGATTGGATGGTGAATTGGGAGGGAGATGTGAAAGAAGTGGTTGAAAAAATGAGTGAAGTTCAATGAGGGTGAGTGAAGCCAAAAAAAAAAAAAAACAAACCTTCGATAAAGGAAGCGATAAGAAATTTTCGCGTCGAGGGGTCCTTATCGCAACCCTATAGTCCGACATCTTAGGGTTAGCCAGAAGCGTCCGTCTCCCGTTTCCTGCTGGTGTTCATCATTACTTTCTCCGGACTTGGAGAGTTCATAAAGATACAAACTCACGCAGTAGATAGTGAGAAAGAACTTTTATTTCTGCTGCAATGCAATGCCAACCAAAGATACCCAAAACAAACAAACAGGGACAACAAAACGAAAGAAACGCCAGTACATACTCGCCTATGCTTTTTGCTTCAACACCCTCCCATTCTCTCTCTACTGCAGCATCGAGTCCAGACTCTCGCCCAACACGCCCTCGATCTTCACAATCCAGCGGTTCGTCTCCCGCCCAACCATCTCGTCGTCGTCCTCCTGCAGCTCGCTGATGAACGGCAGCATCTCCGGCAGCATCGCCAGCCACTCCTCGCCGTGCGCGTCGGCCAGCGCCTGCTGGCACCGCACGGCCACCAGCCGCGTGGCCGCGCTTTCGGAGCGCAGGTGGCGCAGGATCGGCGTGTTGAGCTCCTTCTGGTGGGTCTGCGAGTCGGCGGCGCCGGCCAGTGCCACCACGGCCGTGATCAGGTCTTCGGCGAGCTCGTCGTCGACGTCGGCCACGGCTGCGGTGACGCGGAACTGCGCGACGAGCACCGGCGCCACCGCGGAGAAGTGCGCAGGCGACTGCCAGAAGCCGTCCTGGTCGTGCGTGAAGCACGTGGCGAGCACGCGGAACACGGTGCGCTGCAGCGCGCGGTCGGCGGGGCGGCGCAGGTCGGCGCTGCCGAGCAGCCGCACGGCGTCGTCGACGATGTAGGTCGCGTACGACGACACCAGGCCCTTCAGCGCCGCGAAGAACACCAGCAGGAAGCCGTACACGCTCTGCATGCGCAGCACGCGGCCGGTGGCGTCCGACGCGGGCAGCCGCGACGCCCACTCGACAATGCGGCTGAACACCGGCCGGAACACCGCGTCGTTCAGCTTGTAGATCATCTTGAGCGCCATCTGGTTGACCGCGGCCTCGATGCCGGCGATCTGCTGCTGCACGGCCGCGCCGCCGTCGTGGCCCTTGACGTGCTCGCTGCGCCGGAAGTCCAGCGCGTCCAACACAATGGTTGACAGCGGCGTTACGTTCTTGGTGATCGTCGCCTTGGGGTGTTTGTCAATGGCTGTGCTGAGCAGGTGGATGTACTCGATCAGCGCCGCGTGGCCCGCGTTAGCCGCGCCCATCCAGCCCTTGGCCAGCGCGTTGAACACAGTCTTAGCATCCAGCCGGGTGCCCATCGCCTCGAGACACAGCTTGCGGTTCTCGATCGTGTCGCTGGACAGACCGTCTTCCACAGCCGCCGACTGCTGCGAAGCCGCCAGAATGTCGTCGAGCGCTGCGGCCGAGATCATGTACGGCAGCTGCTGGGCAACCGCCAGCAGGAACGTGTATCCCGCAGAGTGAAGCTCTTCGTCAATCGCGTCAGAGGCAATACTCGCACGGAGGTACGCGATTGTGCGCGGCAGTGCCACCGGAAGCACGGGGATAATGCCATCTTGCAGCACATCGACCAGGGACGCCAGACACAGCAGCGCCATAACACGCAGCCGCGGGTCGGAGTGGCCCAGGCAGGCGTCGCCAGCAATCGTAGCCGCTGCCGCCGCCACGCCCTCGATGTCCTTCTTGCCGTACTTCTCCGCAATCTTGTCGACGCAAGCCACCGCCGTGTGCTTGTACTTCACGTCCTCGGCGTCGCGGATCGCCGCGATCAGCTGCGGCAGGAACGCCAGGATAGCGCCGCGCGAGGCGGCGTCCGTGCCGCTCTCGCCGTCAATGCGCGCGTCGAGCGCCTGAAGCACGCGGTGGCGCAGTCCCATATTCGGCCGGTCGAGCAGGTTCTCGACCGCCTTGACGAACTCGGCAACTGGGAGGAGGTTCAGGAGGCTGGCCAGCGCCTCGCCGGTCTGGGCGTACAGTGCCGGGTACGTCTTGAGCGCGTCGGCCAGCGTGATGATGCCCTCGAGCAGTTTCGCGTAGAGCTCGCGCACCTCGGCGGCTTCCATGTCGTCCTTCTCGGTCACACGGCCGATCTGCACCTTGAGGCGGCGGCTGGAGAGCAGTTCCGACAGCGCCGTGATTTGGAGGAGCGCAGTCTTGGACGCATCGGTCACTCCGTCAGGACCGCTGCCGAGCAGCGCCGACGCCATGGTGGGGGCCGGCTTGAAGATGTCACCAATCATCGACTGCAACTTAATAAACGTAGACAGCTGCACCTTGACGCTGTAGTTACGCGTCAGCTCGCCGACGAACTGCGACACCCCATCTATCAGGTCCTCCTTCTTCTGAATGAGCATAGCAATGATGGCGAACAGGAAGTCCTCGGGGCCCAGCGTATCGACCAGGGTAATGAACAGGCGCTGGCGGCGATGTGAGGGGATGTGGCTGTAGGACGCGGTGAAGCTGAGCAGCAGGTCGGACGCACTGGACACCGGGTTGCGTTTGCCCCGGCGGAACGACTCGATCAGCGGCGGGACCACTTCAGTGATGGTCTGGTGCACCACATGGGCCGAGTAGTCGTCGCTCTGGCGCAGAATCGACGCGCCAACGAATGCGAACACCGGCATAACAATGTGTACCACCACCTCAGGGGCCGCAGAGGCCAGACTGGCAATCACCAGCAGCGCCGAGTTCTGCACGACCGGGCTGGCCGAAGTCTGGATGCAGTTCACAATCAGCTCGCCGTAGCTCTGCGGGATCTTGAGAGTGAGGGCCTTGTCCGACCGGTAGGCCGGGATGATCGCCAGAACGCTCTGCAGAACAATGTTCTGGAGGTAGCCCAACTCGGAGCCCAGGATGGTCCGGAACACATGCAGCTTGGACAGCGCCTCGAACAGCTCGTTGAGAAGCTGCGGGTGGCTTCCCGGGCGGGAGCCCTCGACAAGCTGCAGAACGAATGTAGCGCGCTTGAGACCGGCGTTAGTCGCCGCAATCGACGGGCCGGTCGAGACCGTCTTGGTGTTGGCTGCGGCAGTCGTGCGGCGGCGCTTCTCGGCCGGAGCAGACACGCCCGAGTCAACGTGAATAGACGAGAGGAAGGCAAGGAGAATGTTGGTATCTAGCTCGACGTTGCGGAGCAGCTCGGCGGCTTCGGCGGAGGCGAAGGACGTCTCTTCGCTATCGGTGTTGGTCTTCTGGGAGAGATCCAGCATCTTGGAAGCAAGCGCAGCACGTTGAGCAGGCTTGATCGACGGCCAGATAGCCTGCAGACGGTCGAACACTGCCTGGATGAACCCATCAGGAGACGACCCGATAGGAGCGGACACGAAGTCGACAATCTGGTCAAGCGAGGGCTCGTCACCGGGAATGATAACCTCAGCGAAACGGCGGTTTAGGTCATCTGTGTCCACGGTCTCACGGCCATACACACGGCGGATATCCTCGCCGGAGAGGGTCGCCCAGGCCATGAAGGCCGGCAGCAGGAGCTGGGTACGCGAGACTCCCGCAACCGTCTTGACGTGGTTCAGGGTGCCGAGAAGACGAGCCTGCACGGTAACCAGCGGAGTTTCCAGTACATGGCTGGCCAGGAATGCGAATAGGTCCCGGCGGGCGGATTGCTTGAGGGGAGACGAGTTGGACGAGATGCTCTTTTCGAGGACCGCCGACACGTGGTCGTGGTGCATGATGCACTCTTCCAGGGTGGGCAACAGCACTCGTCTCACAGTGGCCAGGTACGTGTCTTGGGGCAGCCACGGGAATGACTTGGCGGCAGGGTACAGGTCGGACTGGCCCCAGATGAGGCGGGTTGCCGACGGAGACGTGATGGCGGGGGTCATGTCGTCCAGGACTACCAGCAACGAAGCAGCCGCACGGCGGACCTTCTTGGACGGATCGTTGAGGGCGGCAATGCAGTACGGCACGAGGGCCTGGAAGTCGGTGTTCAGGCCGTCGCCAATTTTCAGGCGGCGTTTGACAATGTCGAGCGCAAACGTCCGCGCAAGGGCCGGGTACGCACCGCACCATATCCGGGTGAAGAACGACAGGTACACCGGCGTCGAGATGGCGGATTGCCGGGACAAAACCGGCAGCCGATCAAACTGGGCAAGAATCTGGGAGGTTTCGGCTTCCGACGATACGATTATCAAGAAGAGGCGGATGAGTTCGTCAAACAGGGGGCCCGGACCGTCCTTGGTCAGGCACGATGCAAGGCCAGAGGTCGATTTGGAGAGCTCATGGAGGGCCTGCTGGATCTGCTCGAGGCTCGATAGAGACGGGGCGGCAGCATCGGCAGTCTCGTCTCCCTCTTCGGCCTCTGGAAGCTTCTTCTGGCGGATAGTCATGTCAAGCTTCATCTCGAGAGCTTCCATATCGAAATCGATATCCTCAATGGCCTTCTGGATGATCTGGCCACACTCGCCGTCGTCCTGCGAGAGATCGATCAAAACTGACGCCAGCTCCTTGCGGATGGCGCCGTCCTTATCGACCTCATCCTCCAGTTTCATGGCGGTGAGTAGAAGGGCCTTGAAGAGCACAAACAGCTGCTTCTCGGTAAGAATCTTGCCGGTCATGACGGTCTTGATCACAGACAAACCACGGCCATCGCCCTTCTTGTATATTCTCTCGGCGAGAGACAGGCACAGACCGTTGGCCAGCTTGTCGATCTTCCAGTCCTTGCCGAGGTCGACCAGGTGTTTTCCGACGTTGGGGATCTTGAGCAGAGCCTTGGAAATCTTGCCGGAGATTTGCTTAGCAGACCGGTGCTGCGAGAGAATGGCAAGGCAGATCAGGCCGGATTTGACAGTCTCTCCGGACCAGCCCACAACAATCTGTTCCATGAAGGCGGACGTCGCCGAGTCTCCGAGGTCACCCTTGGAGACCAGAACTGTCAGAGCCATGTAGGTGGCGATCTGCATCTGGGGAACCTTCTTCATAACGAGACCTTGGCCGAAGATTGGGCCGAGCTGGTGGAGAATGTTAAGGTCGTTCTCCTGCTGGATGGCCCGGCGGCCCGATTTGGCCTTGTCCAGGAGACCGTTGACGGCCTCGGTCATGACTCCACCCCAAAACGAAATGAGCGTCTGGTAATGTTGCTGGGTGCGGCACGACTCGAGAGTGTACTCAGACAGAGCCACCAGGAACGACGGCTGGCTGATTGATTGGAGGACAATGGCTCCGCGAGCAGGGTTGGTCAACGAGCGGATATACGGCGTCAGGAACCGGTACTCGGCGGGGATTTTCGCCGGGAGGATGGAAAGAAGCGTGACAAAAGCCGGGATCGAATGGTAGGGAAGGAAAGTTGTGAGAAGGATCGAAGTGTTGTACTCGTGGATTCTGTGCAGAGTCAGTATACTGGGCCGCTCTGAGATATCTTGTCATATGGCAACCTGACACTTCAGCAAAGATGCCCCAAACTCACCTGAAGCGTCGAACCAGCCACTCAATGGCCTTGATAGCCGGCATCAACCGCAGCCGGCTGCCAACAAGTCTCAAGAACGACTCGATCTGTTTATCCAGCATGGCGTTCTCCTCGGCGGTATAGAGCACGCGGTCCTCGTTCTGGCTCTGCTCGGAGAACAGCGTGGCGTCGAACGGCGCGAACCGCGAGTCCAGCTGACACAGGTCTTCGAAGCCATCGCGGCAGGCCGTGTAGATCGACTGGTATGTTTGCGTGGCAGCGACCTTGGCGTCCCAGATCAGCGACTTGGAGTGGGCAGCTTTCTGAGCTTTGAGGTTCAGCGTCGACTTGGACTTGGCCGCGAGTTGCGCCAGCTGGGAGGCGAGCGATGTCGCCATGGCCAGGGCAAAATTAGGATCGAAAGGAAGGGAATAGGCAGACAAAGGGAAGATGAGGTTGGAAAGGAGGGAAAGGGGGAGAGTGAGGGGGAAGTCTGTGTGAAAATGTTCGATTGTCGTTCTGTGATCTAGAAGAAAAAAACGAAAAAAAGGTCTGGAAAAAAACAGTAGGAAAAAAAAAAGTTGATGGATTGGCGGCGATAAGGGTTTTGGCCAATAGTGTTGCTCATTGATAAGGAACTCTTCGTAGGGACTGTGGGGCTGAAGTTGCACTTCAATTGGCTGATGTATCTAGGGTTAGGGTTTGGCCCGTGTAAGCCACCTTCTGGCTTCAACTTCACATTTCTGTGGCTTGCAAACAGTAGAATGAACCGGAATAATCTGCAATTGAATGGTTGATGCCACTCAAAGTCGCGGAGTTGGTGAATCTCTTGAAGCTCACTGTGCTGAGAAGACATGTGTTCGCTCTCTTGGATCGCCTGTGGATTAACAGTAGGATATATATGGGTCTAAAGTATCTTACCGCACGAATTTGAATGGGTTACGGCTTTGACTGGGCTTGACATTTGATCGCCAATTTTACCCTCGGTACAACCTCAAGCAAACGGCAGCGTGGTGTTCTCCGGGCGTTTATTGTGATTTAATTTTTCGTTCTGCATCTATTGCATTAGAGCGGGCTCATTAAAGAAGGAGAAAACTCAAGCCGGAGCCCCTCAACACTCAAAATGTCGTTAGAAGTCATTTACGTTACGCGCCATGGTGTAAGTTTGGTTTCCAGAACACGGTTCTCAACTTCTCGCGCGTTTGCTAACAACCTTGCCCTCGAAGTTCCGGTCCAACTGGCTCGTCAACCCCAGCACCGGCGACTACTCCTCGGCCCTGCGCTCGCCCACCGGCATGCCAGCGGACCCAACCCTGACCGCCCACGGCGTCGACCAGGCGAATGAACTTGCCGGCCATCTAGCAACCGCGACGCCGCCCGTTGACCTGGTGTTCAGCAGCCCGTACTACCGGTGCTTGCAAACCATCACGCCGTTCGTATCGGGCCGCGACGCGCCGAGCATCCTCGGCGAAGCCGGCCTGTGCGAGTGGTACGGCGCGGCCCCGTTCGCACAGCCCCGCCCGGCATCTTCAGAGATCTTGGCGCCGCTGGTCCCCGCGCTGGATGTGTCACACTTGGATGCTTCGTGGGCCGCGGGGCGCGGCCCGGATGCGAACGGCGAGACGCTTGCTCAGCTGTACGCGCGGGTCGCGGGGACCGTGGCGGCGGTGGTCGAACAGTGTGATGCGAAGGGCGCCCGGGCGGCGGTGCTGTGCACGCACGCGGCGGTGGTTATTGCGCTTGGGCGTGTGTTGACGGGGGATATCCCCCTCGATGAGAATGTGGACCGTGAGGATTTCTCTGCGTTTACATGTGGACTCAGTGTATTCCGCCGGGTGAAGTCTCCTGCGACGGGCCTGCAAGAGCGGATCCCGGGTGTTGGGGGGTGGGTGTGTGAGTTGAATGGCGACTGTAGCTTTCTCTCCGGTGGCCCCGAGCGAGGATGGTATGTGTACACTCTTGGATACGCCGGTAGTGGCTCGCTGTGCTAACATCTTCTCTTTGCCATCTCACTCTAGGATGTTTAGCGGAGATGAGTCGTTCCACCATGTTGCTCCGAAGAAATCACTGCGAGCTGTGGACGATGATAAATCGAAGTTATAGACCCGGTTCGCCGCGGTTACCAGTTTCACCGCTCCAACAATCAAGATAAACGCCGGGGGGGGGGGGAAGGGGTCTAAGAGTCACCTGGCCAGCAGATATGCTTCCGAGAATGGCCAGCGAGTTCCGGCAGGCCCTCTTGACTCCGGTCGTACTTGGTATACTGCTATTGGCGTGCTGCATGGTCTCAACGGTTAACTGGGACTAGACCCCCTTCAAGTGGACGTCAGTGTCTAGTACTTGGCAGTTCACTTGAAGCATGCAGCAACAGTCCTGGCTGGGCCAAACGACTGGAATCTGCCCTGGTCTTGAGGCGCTTGTAACGCCAAATACAAACAGCCAAACTTGCACAACATTCAGTTCCCCCACGCTCAAAACTCCGCATAGCAAAGCCCACAGAACTCTTTTTGCCTCAGTTGTCTCCCCATTATGGAGCAAGGACCTCATATCTCTGCTTTTCTCATCCATGGACATGCTAGAGCTCGTGTGCCAGCCCACCGATTGATGGGCGTAAAACATAGTGGTATTAGGGTTAGGGTCATGCGAAGTGGGGGGTGAAATCGTCGTACGTGCTCCGGGTAAAACGAATTCAACCCCGAGTATTAAAGGCCTTGCAGACTTCTTCTCTTTTGCATCTGTGTCTCCAATCATACATGCAAATTTACTCCAATTTCTCTCACTGCAATGTCGGTAAGTAGTTGCATTCACTTGCTCGTGTGCTGCTTGGCAGTTGTCTAACACATCTTGCTCTAGTATCCTCAAATTCTTCTGCTGGGCGATTCGCTCATCCAGGGTGCTGCCTCCACGGATGATGGCTTCTCTTTCCAGGCGGCCCTGCAGGCTGGTCCGTATATCCGGCGAGAAAACCTACTTGGAGAAGACGGGCAAACTGACGGAACAGGAAAATAGATGTTATCCGCCGTCTTGATGTGATAAACCGCGGGTTCTCGGGATACAACACTGCCAACGTGGTGAAGCTGCTGGACTCGATAATCCCGGCTCGGAAGGAGTCGTCCCCGAAGATTGACTTCCTGGTGAGATTCCTAGTACCCTCGTTGTGTTCCCCATTCTTTATAGAGTCTCTAACGCATTTTCCGTTTCGCCGCACAACAGCTTATCCTGCTCGGCGCAAACGATGCCGTGCTCCCGCTCGACACGACGATCCAGCACGTCCCGATGGACGTGTACAAGGCGAACCTGACGAAGATCATCACGCACGCGAACGTGGCGGCCCACAGCCCCAAGATCCTGCTGGTGACGCCGCCGCCGCTGGACGAGATCCGCACGAGCCAGCTGGACCGCGAGGCCGGCCACCAGACGTCGCAGCGCACGGCGAAGATCTCGCGCGCCTACGCCGACACTGCGCGCGACGTGGCGCGGGCCCACGCCGACAAGAACGTTGTGCTGGTCGATCTGTGGAAGCTTGTCATGGATGAGGCGCTGCGGCTCACGCCGGACTTCTCGCCGGCCAGCGGCGCGCTGCTGGGCTCGCTCGAGGCGGGCCGCCAGGGCGCGCTCACCCAGCTCCTCCCCGATGGCCTCCACATGAGCGGCCCGGCTTACCGGCTCTTCTACGAGGAGGTGGCGACCCATATCGTCACCTCCGACGATACCGTGCTGGCACGGCCCATGGTGCTGCCTGACTGGAAGGATGTCAACCCCGCCTGGCCTTAGGGTTATGGCCGGGGCGCGAGGGGCTTGCATGAACTTGGAATGCATAGATAGATAGATGTACTATATGCGAAGAGCTACTTCCCCGGAATCATGAGTACTGTGTCTAATGCAGAGCTGTGAGAATCATACTAGGCCTGAACTAAGATGCCATCGCTTAGATGCGGCTGTGATCTACTGGACAGGCTAGGGTTAGGCGACACGCCGTAGGGTTATACCCTAAAACCCTCATTATGTCGAGATTCCTTTGGCGCCGACCCCCTAAAAGGACCGCCGATATTTCGACTTTTGGGGCCTTTCTTGGCTTGCTTTGCATGCCGTATTTTCGACAATCAAATCAAACAATCTTCGTTTTTCGTCCATTGGTCGGGCGAGCCGCCAGCAAAAATTCCACGCACAGCAGCAAGTAGCGACAGGGCCAAATAACCTTACAGGTTAATCATCAACCTTGCCGACATTTTGTGATTCCGGGAACGGTCCTTTTCTGGCTTCCTCGTTTTTCTTCCCTGTTCCATTTTTCCATCCATCCCATCTCCGATTTTCGTTCTTTTCTCTGACTCAACTCCATCTCGCCTCATTCCATGATTGCATCATCGCTTCGTCTATCTCTTCTCACTATCTTCGTCTCCTTTCCGTTTCTCTGTGATCCCCTGACTCACGCTACAGAGTTCACCCGATCACATCTCTCCCCAATATATTCGTTTATCCCCTGGAACATTGTTCTTCCGCTGCCTCTCACGACCAGCCCTTCTCGTGTTCTTCTTCGACGACCTTCCATCGACTGTCTCTAATTCTCTCTCTCTGTACATTCCTCTGTCCTTCGTATCGTCTTCGTCGAGATACCTCTCCCGGACCCTCCTCTTCGACCCGCCATTTCCTCACGGCTGTGTGAACGACATTCGTCCGTCCTCCTATATATCTTGCCTCTTTCTTTCGGCCCCCCTCACTTCGTGTCCTCTCAATACTGTCGTTCGGGGCTCGCTCTGATATCTCCTTAGTCACGAATAATTTCCCGTGACTTGCTCTTCCCCTCACCTTCCCCCAACTGTCAAGTCGTTCGTGCCTTCCCATACTGGAACCGGCCGACTAGAAGTAGTCCCGAGAATTAGCCTGGACTTTTTGCCTCTGGATATTTCAACCTCACCTCGCCAATACTTCTCACGACGACGAAGACGACGGCAACTTCGACGGCAACTGGCGTTTGCACATATTTGCGTTAGATATATCTCTACCAGCCTTTGTAACACGTCTCGGTGATTCTGTTTGCTCTTCGTATTCCGTTTGGGATAGTCCACCTGCTTCCAGCTTCGATATTCGCCACACTCTCTTCGATCTATCTTCTTTTCCCCCGTTTGGCCTTCGCCTCAGAAACCCCCTAGAATATCACATATTGTTTGTATACCAAGCTCTGAATACACCTCAAGTCTGTGTCCCCTCGTTTTGAGTGTTGGATGACCTCTTTTGGTCCCGATCTATGGTGCTGCTTCGGGGGGAAGGCAGCCTTGGATTCACTCACAGCCACATAATCTTTTCCCCATCACTAGTTCAAGCTTATCTGGATTGAAGTGAACCGGAACTTTTTTTACTCCTTCTTTCCCCCTGTTTCCTTTGCCTCTTTCTTTTCACTCTTTTAATCCCTTTTCCTTTCTTTTTTCTTGCGTCCTTCTGCCCTCAGTCCCCCTTTCCTGTGGAATCACCACTAGCGAACTAGACCAGGATATATATCCAGATAGCTTTCCGTCAACCGGGATCCATCTTCCAGGATACATCTTCAGCTCAAAAACCAACCCTCTTTCTGCGTAGCTAATTTCACACCAGTGAGGCCTTGCCAGAGTCAGCATCGTCTGCAGTTTTCTTCCCATTCGTCGTCCATCATTCTCTGCTCCCTCAACCAGCCATTTCTGTGACCACAGACCCCGGCCGTCCGTTCTGGGAATGGATCCCCGTTTCGGTGCGGTTTCTCGGGACGACTTCTACGCCCTTCAGATGCAATTCAAGCAGGTGCAAGCCGTTCAGAATAACCATGCCGACCGCCTCATGCGCCTGGAACGGCGCCATGCCGATGATGCTGCCATAAAAAGCGCCTGGAACTCTCCATTCCCGGGTATTATTGCCTCGACTCCACAACAAGGTAAGCAGCTTCCTTCTTTGGCAAACCGAGCCGGCTTGCTTGGCATTCATTCAGACGGTGATGTGCTAACTCACAACTCCACACAACAGCTCCGATCGGCCTACCGAGCACCGACTTCTTCAACGATCTCGACGAACAAGGCGAGCACCTCCTCTCATCCCTCCACCTCGAGCCGGCCGAAGAAGAAGAACCGATAAGAAGAGGAACGGCCTCACGCGCAAATAGTGTCCGATTCGCGGAAAGCACTCTCCACGGGTCAGGATGGGGGGGCAATAACCGACACTCCGGGGATTTTGGTCTTGTGCGACCTGGCAGTGGCCTTATGATGGAACGTACCCTGTCGCACAAGTCTGATGGCCGGTATAGTTCTGCTGGGCACTCGCTGCACTCGGCTCCGTCTGGTCGCGCCAGTAGTCTTGGAATGGACGTCACGTATGGATCGAGTAGCCACGATGACGATTCGCCTATTGCCATGCCGGAACCGCCACCGGGACTGTTTGCTATGGGATCAGTGCCGTCGATTGTCCGCTGCTGGCTGACGACCGGGTTCTCGCACGACACGCTCCTGTACGCCGACATTTGCACGGGATCCCGATCTTCTACCGTGGAGTTCTCGTTGCTGGACGAACTCGACCTTACCGACGACATCGAGTATGACTTGGACGGCGCCCCGCGTGTAACGCTTCAGGTGTATCTGGCGGAAGCCATCGTTACGCAGTCGAGTAGCAAATCGTCGAGTCGCAGCCACAACATCCCCAGCCTGTCCGCCATGTTCGAGGTGTGTGGTGCTCCCGACAGCCGTTCAGGCGGCCCGGGTGCCGCCACCCCCGAAAAGACCAGCGAGCGAGCGGCCATCCGGATCTTCATTGGAAGCGACACTCTACGGTCGCATTCCGCCGATGTTCTGCTTTCGCAAAACCAAATGGTTTTGTACACCGATGAGCGTGACAAGCTGTCGGTGCCGTTTGTTCGACCTGAGGACGAAGGCGTTTTCAAGAACATCTCCACGCGGGTGGTTCGTCCGGAGCGGTCAAAGCCGGCTGGGAAGCTTGATGCGAATGCGATGCCGTTTGTGTCTCGCGACGCCCCGAAGCCACAGGCGGATGTCCCCGCTGGTGAAAGCTCCGCCGAACCCCGAGCGAAGCCGTCTTCGGATTCCGGAGCTAGACGCGAGGAACCTCCGACACCGAAGGCGGAAGACCGATCGAATGGAGTCTCGATTAAGGCTACGGACAGCCAAGACTCGACGCCGGTGCCGGAAACGCCAGGGACCATCTCTGAGCCGGAAGACACGACCGAGCCGACGGATGCTGATGAGACTGGCGACCTCGGCGAGGTTGATGAAGAGAAGCCTGTTATGGAAAAGCGCGCGATGAACAACAATGCAGACGGAGCTTCAGGCGGCATGCCTGCTCACGAATCGACTGGACACACCAACGGGTCATCGAGCGGCCCTCCCACTGGCGACGGCTCTAAGCGAGACTCGGCGGCGCTGATCTGGGGATCATGGAGACAGATTGGATCTGGCAGCGGCGGCGAAGGACCCGAGGGCGGACCGCTCAGCGGCTACCAGCCTGCACAGTCTCGAAATGGCCGTAACATGAAGGTTCTGAAGCCGCGCCGCACGGGATCGTCTGCGCATACCGGACCGGCGTATGAACCGGCCCCCACGGCCTCGGCGCCGGCAGCGGCAGCACCATACTCGAAAGCGGCGACCAACAACAGCCCCCCGCAGGCAGCGACGCCTCCGACCCCGTCGACCACGTCGACTGGACGCATCGGCAAGGGACTAGTGCAGATGGGCAGCGGCTCCAACTCGAGCATCAACCCTCCTCCGGGCCTGGCGGCGGCCTCCGGCACGATGTCGACCGGCCGACCGGCGAACCCGATGGGCGGGATCGGACTGGGCGTTGGAACGGCGTGGGATCCCAAGCGGACGGCCAGCGTGGGCTCGTCGACCCCGCGTAGACGACAGTAGAAGGCTCTGGTGTGGTGGTAGCCGCGGGCCTCGCTTCGTCGCGGGGCTGTTGTGGTCTGTGTCCTGCATCCGGACTCGCTGGCTGAGGGGGGAGGGGGGGGGGGGGNNCGGTGGTTTCCCGCCGTCCCGGGTTTCTTTCGTGTTCTTTCGCTGCCTTGTTTGCTGTTGTTACATGCTATCCCTACCACTTTGTTGTTTATCCTCGTGTGATTTCTGATCTCGGCCGGTCTTTGATAAGGCCAGCCTCTCTCCTCCATAGATTTGGAGCCGCGGTTTTGTGGTCTCTTGTTGTTTTCCAACCATTTCTTCTTCCCATACCGCTTAATTCTACCTGAACCAGAAGCGCTGAAGGGGGACCCAGCGACTTCTGCTATTTTCAAAGCTTGTTTCTGATGTGTGGGTGACGGCATTCGTGAATGAGCGTGAGACTTTCTTTTCCAGCGGGACGGTGTCTGCGTGAAGTCTCGGCATATCTAGACATGTTGTAATTCTACCACTCTGGAACATGAGCTTGTTGTATGTATAGCAGCGACGATCTCACAACCTCTCAGACTTTGGCTAACAAGCCCTGCAGGGCATCCTGGGTATCCGGCCCCGAGTCCTTGACCAGCGCCACCATATCCTTGAAGCGCGCAATCTTCGCATCGCCCATGCACTCGTACATCCACGACTCGGTGGTGGTAACCACGGCGCCGGCGGCGCGCAGGCGATCCAGCGCGACGCCGACCTCCGCGCGGTTGCAGCTGCTGACGGCATCGGCGAGGATGTACACGTAGTGGCCGGCGCGCAGCAGGTCCAGCGCGGTCTGGGAGACGCAGATGTGCGCCTCGATGCCGACGATGGCGATGGCGCGGCGCGAGGCGGGGTCGCCGGCGGCCGCGGCGGGCACGTGGGCGGCCAGCGGCGGGTACATGCTGAACACGGTCTTGTCGACGTCGGCGGTCGGGGCGGGGACCAGCGCCGCGAGCTCGGATACCGTCGGGCCCAGGCGCGCGCGGTTCTGCGTGGTGATGTACACGGGGATGTTGAGGATTGCGGCCGCGCGGAGGAGTTTCTTGGAGCTCAGGACGCTGCGGCGTGGGTTAGCCGACGGCAGAAGGGAGATGGGGCGAGGAAGACGCGGGGAGACACGTACACTTTATCGAACTGCCAGATGGCGCCGCGGAACTTCTCCTGGATGTCGCAGACGCTGAGAGCAAGTCAGAAGCTCGAGCTTTCCAGTCAAGGGGTATCTGGGAGGGGACGGAGAGGGCACTTACAAGACGGCTGGCAGAGCTGGATGGTGGGATACGGAACGGTTAGAAGACTTGGGACTGCATGTGAACGGGGGTTGTTCCGGGGCTCGCGGTACTTACGCAGCGGCCGGGCCGGACCCAACGACGTCATGGCGAAATAAAGACAGAAATGATCTGCTACAAGAATAGAGAGGGGAGAGAAGACAGGGTATTGACAAGACTACCCGGAGATGATGTTATACTGTACAAAGGGGACGACGTTTCTCACGAGGTTCTGGATCTTGAAAGCAGCCGATTCCAAGACTCACCAGCACGAGCCGAGGAGAACAGAAGAACAGAAGAACAGAAGAACAGAAGAACAGAAGAACAGAAGAACAGAAGAACAGAGAAAAGAAGAACAGAAAAACAGAGAAAAGAAGAACAGAAGAACAGAGAAAAGAAGAACAGAAGAACAGAGAAAAGACCGGCAATTTGGGTCAGCCTGGACCAAGAAAACCCGTTCTGGTGCATTTTTCGGGGCCGAAAACGTGGGGAAGCAAGCCAAAAGTAAAAGCCGGAGACATGGAATGTGGAGCAGAATGCGGGGGAGTTAGGGTTTGCGTGGTGGGTTAAACCCGAACCACTTGCACGACATGATACAAGCTTCCGGGCCCGAGAGTGGGAGATTGGTATCAACTCGGGCGATATGGGCTGTGACCTGGATATGCCACGATGGAGTGGGCTTGTGCTTCGTACAGAAACGAATATACAGAGAGAAACCAGCGAACAGCTTCGACACCAGCCAAGACAGAACACCCAGACAGCCCCGTTACTTCTCCTCCGGACTGACAGCCACCGCACTCACCTTCGCAATGCGCAGCCACCGGTAGTCCCCGCCGGCCGTCGCCTTGCGCAGCCGGTACAACTCATCGACAAACGCGGTCATAAACGACCCCGGCCCGTGCACATCCTGGCGGCCGGCCGCAAACTCCGCCGCAATCTCAAACAGCAGCATGGCGGCCACTACTGACTCG
>LNGL01000013.1:227768-238585 GCA_001510565.1 Knoxdaviesia proteae | reverse complement strand
GTCCTTCTTGGTCGCCGTCGAGTACACCGTGCCGATGCCCAGGTAGTCCGCGCCCTGCTCGCACGCCCGGAGCGCCTCGGCCACCGTGCTGACCGTGACGCCGACGATGGCGTCCGGGCCGAGGATGCGGCGCGCCGCGGGGAGCGCCATGTCGTCCTGGCCGATGTGCACGCCGTCGGCCCCCGCGGCCAGCGCGACGTCGACGCGGTCGTTGACCAGCAGCGGCACGCCGGCGGCGCGCGTCACCGCGAGCAGCTCCTGCGCGGTCGCGATCAGCGCCGACGTGCTGCCGGTCTTGTAGCGCAGCTGCACGCAGGTCACCCCGCCGGCGACCGCGTCGGCGACAATCTGCCGGAGGTTGCCGGCGCCGAGAATCGCCGGCGTCGAGTCGGTCACCAGGTACACCGAGTAGTCCGGAGTTTGTGCCATGGTTGGTTGCTAGTGCTCTTTGCCGGAGATGACGGAGAGTTCGGAGGACGGTCCGGGATTTGCCGGATATGGAAGAGAAATACGAGTGACGGCGCGTGGTCGCTGTTGGGAGTGACGCAAGAATGACGCTCCAATCGGATGGCGAGAAACGGACAAAGTATCTCACTGCTATATGTGATCCAAGAAAGCAGCAACTGGCTTGAGTTCTGAAGATATGAAAACCTGGAAAGACAAACGAGATCTGATGTTGTTGAAGGAAGCTCCGGCGTTGGCACCGGAAGCTCGATATTTTTGTTGGTGGGGGGGTGAGTGCTAACCCTAGAAAATGGCGGGATAACCCTAGGCTGCAGCGAACCCTACGCGAACCCTAATTCGTCTCCTCACCAACCGAATGAATTGCAACTTCACCCTCTTCTGGCTGTCTTATGAAGTATTTGAGAGTTAGAAGTGAAAGTAGAGCGTCTGAACTCACTTCAACAGTTCCATTTTCGTCATTCATCCCATGTCTGCAACGCCCAGGCTACTTCTTACACCTTCAACACAAACGTCGTGATTGAGTTCGCCAACACACTGCCCGACAGCGTGCCGTCCTCAGCCAGCGTAGCCGCCGTAGCCTCGCACTTATGGTCCGCATCGGACACCCACGCACCCGCAGCAGAGTACGTGCCGCCAGGCACCTTGATCGTGATATCCCCCGCGGCGCCGTTCTGGCTGATAACGACCACGGCCACACTCCCATCCTCGTTCTCAAACGCCGCAACCCGCACCCCCGAGCCACCGGCGGTGCCGACGCGCACCGCGCCCGGCCGCACATAGCGCGACCAGTTGGCCAGCGCCCAGAGCCGCGCGGACACCTCGTAGGCGCCGGTGTCCGGATCGACCTTGATGATCTTCTCGTTGGTGTTCGGGTTGGGCCACTGCACGCCCTCCCAGTACAGGTAGCCGCTGACGCCGTTCGACACCACGGCGCTGAACACGTTGTTCGCCCATGTCAGGCCCTCGCCGGCCCCGCCGCTTTGGTACCACGCCGTCGTCCACTGGCCGTTCAGGTCGCACTGCTCCGACAGCCACACGCGCGCCGTGGTGTCCATCGTGCCGCTGGCGCCGCTCATGTACGTGTGCGACGTCACCGTGGCAAGCAGCGGCTCGGCGGAGGCCGCCTTGATCCCCCGCATCATGTCGACTTGCTGGCTCCAGCCGGCCGATTCGCAGCAGGTGATGCCGGTTTGGTTGCCGTAGCCCTCGCGCTCGAGTGTTTCGTGCAGCACTTTGATGAATGCGCCGGCCTGGTCGCCGTTCCAGAGGGCCGAGGCGTACGAGGCACTGAGGTTTAGGGGATTAGTTTGTAAGCTGGGTCTAAAGAGAAAAGAGACGAAAGAAGACTTACGAGAAATCAGGCTCGTTCATCGGTCCAAGACTGCAGTCAACATGTCAGTATGCTTTATTCCATCTTGAGATTGCAGATTCACCAGAAGCACCACTTACCGAGTGACCTTGACTCCAGCCTCATCGTAGAACTTGACGTACTGCACCAGGTAGTTCGCAAACGCCTGGTACCACTCGGGCTTCAAGTTTCCCCCGTTGTTCTCGTTGTTGTTCGTCTGTCCGAGAGAGTGTCAGCACCACCCGTTCCCGTTCTTCTTCTTCTTCTTCTTCTACATCCTCACAGATGCATCAGGGGAAGCGCAAACCTTCATATAAAACGGCGGACTCCACGCATTCCCGTAGATACCCTTGACACCATACGTCTCGACCGCCTCCTTCGCAACAAACAACTGCCCACTATCCTTCCCATCCCACTGGTACTGCGGCTCGGCGTCCGGACTGCCCGGGTTCGTCGGCGCAAACGTGTTCATAAAGTCGCTGTTGGACGTCAGGCTGCTGCCGATGCCGTTGCGCAGCAGCGTGAAGCCGGCACCGGTGGTCACGTTGAACAGCAGGTCGAGCAGCTCGCGCTGCGTGGCCGCGTCGCGGTCGACAATCAGGTTGGCGCGCTGGAAGGCCAGCGAGCAGCCGAAGCCGTCCATTGTCTGGAAGCGCTGCGTGAGGTCGACCGTGATCTCGCCCGAAGCAGCCCCGCCTCCGCCTCCGCCGCCGCCCCAGCCCCAGCCGGGGAACTGCCGCTTGACCAGCTGCGAGGGGCCCGCCGAGACCGCTTGGGCGGCTACCGTGGCTGTGAATGCTGCTGAAGAGAAGCGCATTGTGTCGGTGCTATCGGAAGATGGCCTATGTCTCTGATGGTAAGCAAGAACCTGTAAGCTGGGTAACGAGGGTGAGGATATCACGGCCAGTGCCTCAAGAATGCCCCAGAGTGAGCAGCCGGCCGTCTTAAGGCATTCTGCAAAGAAGCCGTGCGTCCAGCCGACCCCAATCAAGAGGTCCCCAACATGCTAAAATTCCCGGATATTGCCTCTGCAGCACACCTCTTTTCTCCATCTGCCACATGACAGATAAGCCGAGAGCAGAATTCATATACAAGACTTCCCTCCCTATTCCCCTATTAGCCCTCTGGAGGCAGCTTCATGACCGCTGCCTATTGTCCCTCCTGGAGACTTCTCCACGGGGAAAAGAGCACAGCACGGCCAGCCAATCCGGGTAGCTTGAACCCTTCAATAGTTGCAGAACATATGGCCTGTTCCCGGTGCAGACAACCCAAGCCAGCTCGTCTCTCCCCTCCACGCAAATGCTCTCACAAGATACCCTTTGGAGACCGCACACACAACTTCTCCGCATTCCCAATCTCCAGACCCAATCTCCAAAATAGAGCACCCAATTTCGACCGACTGGAGAAAGCACAAGAAAACACGGGATCGGGCTTTAGCCGAGCGGTGGGTAAATATACCCAGAAGACCCCTGTGGTCTTCCCCAGAATCCGCAAGAACAAGAGAAAAGTAATATATCGGTTCGCCGCTTGGCGACCATATTTTCCGGCCGGGAAGAAAGCACTCCACACGTCACATCAAGGCACATACAACAGAGAGAGACAGAAGAAACGCGAGAACACAACCGGTCTGGAGAGGAGCAAGTCTCTCCGTGGCCATCACATTAGTCCATACACAACCAGGATAACACGGTATTCCCGAGCAGAAAGAGAGTCAAATATACAAGTCAGGTCCAGCGGACACCGCACCGTCCACAGAGCTAGAAAACCGTCGAGGGGAGATCGATAAACCACGAAGAAAAAAAGGAAGACGTGAACATCGTTAAAAAGTGTCCCAGGAGTGAATACGCCGCACAAGAGAGAATGGTAGAACAAACGCCAGAAGGGTTAGACCTTAAAGAATGGCAAGGTATCACGTATCCACAATCCAATCCGACATCGACGGCAACGGCATCGCACTCATGTTCCACAGCGTCTCATCCGCAAACTCCGCCCACATGGCGTCGTCCAGATCGCTTATCATCGGGTAGTTGTCTTGCGGAAGCTGCTGCTGCTGCTGTTGTTGTTCGACCGAGACCGGGGCGGCCATCGGCGGCACCATCGGCGGCGGCGGCACCATCTCCATGTACACGCCCACCTGCTGTTGCTCGCGCTGCATCATCTCCTCGCGCTCCTTCTGGCGCCGCGCCTCCGCCTGCCGCTGCTGCGCGCGCGCATGCCCGATGATGCGGTCCTGCTCGCGCACCATCACAGCTTTGACGCAGCGCAGCGACGCCAGCAGCCGCTCAAACGGCTCCGGCCCGGACGTGGCCGCCGACCAGGGGATGGGCCCGGCGGAGCGGCGCGCGACAAAAGACTCAATCTCGATGATCTGCATGTCGAGCGCCGACACCACGTTGACGTGCTCGATGGCCTGCGCAGCGTCCATGCCGGGGATCGGGAGCACCTGGATCTTCATGCACACCATAAGCGCCAGCGCGAACTCGTACGATGTCAGGCAGATGAAGCGCGGCGGCGGGTGCGTCTCGTCAACCGTGTACACTTCGTCGCCGAAGCGATTCTCAATCATCCGGTTGGCGGCTTTGAGGCAGTTCCAAATCAGCTCCAGTCGTTCTTGCGGCGTGAGCGATGTTTGTGTGCCGTCGATCACGGCGACTTCGTATAGTAGAAGCTCAGCTGTTTTCACATGCCCGATGATCATAGCTGTATTCAAGAAACAAGACAGGTCTGTGTTAGCAAGGACATATAGACGAAGTTCTACAATACCACACATATCAGGAAGAGAACGTACCATTTTCCCGTAACGCCGGAGTGAGAGAATTATTGAACCCTTCCAGCTGCTCTTGGAACGCGCGGACAATCGTCGGGAGGGGCGGCAGGATTTTCTGCATGGTGTGGCTGCTCGGCATCAGCGTCTCCAGGATCGACTGCGCAATCTTCTGGATCCGAACCAGACTCAAAATGAATGTATCGCCGGGGCCTTCGCTGTGGTCCCGGATAAAGTTGCACCACGAATCGACAGTATGGGTGTCCATGAAAGCGTCGGGGCGTTTGTTCGTGGTGAAGACACTGTCATGAGAGAAAATCATTGTTAGAGCCAAGCAAGAAGGCACACATATATACAAGATGTGTACGAGACATACCTAGTGTTGATATAGTACGCGCCGGCAAAGGAGCGCATGTGGTCCATAGTGTTGCACTCGCTCGAGTCCTTACTGAGACTGATTACCATCGACCGAAGCAAGTAAGTGAGGTTGGTCAACTGGTAGCCGTTGACAAGGTGATGGTTCCTATAGAGCACAGAACTGTTTGTTAGGACTGAAAAAAGGTGAACTGAGTATGAGGCATCGAGTTATCGAGAGCAGGCAAGAAAGGGACATACCAAGCAATGGTGAGCTCCAGTGCCATCAACATATCCAGGCTCTTCTGAGGCTTCCCCAGAAAACTCTCTCGCACAATCATGTCCAGCAACTCGTGTATCAGAATCAACTGGCGGGGGCCCTCAAACATCATCTGCGCGATTAGCATAGCGCGGTAGGTGAGGTTCATCTTCTCGGCCAGTTCGACCGATGGCATGCCAGGCGGCATGACCACGAACGGGAACAACGGCGCCTGCTCAATCAAGAAGTTTTCCAGCATTGCCTGACCCTCGACGTGGTCGGGCCACAACGACGAGCCGGTCAGCTTCATCGGCACCGGCGTCGGCAGGGTTGGCTCGGCAGCAGGGGCGCCGGCGGGCACATAGGGAGCGCTTCCGGGACTCATCGATTTCTGGCGCTTAGCCGGGGCGGCCCCGTCTGCGGGACCCGTCCGGGTATCAAAACTGGTCTCGTGGGGGAATAAATGCCCGAAGGTCTGGTTCCCGTGCCGCATAAGGGTCCGGACAGGGGTTCTGGCGGGCGCATTGGGAGGTGCCCGTTGCACCATTGTAGGAATAGTTGAGCATGGCGGTGATCCTACCGACCCGGATATCGATGAGTTCGAAGTTGTGGTGGCGGAGCGGGAGGACAGCATGGGAGCTGAGCTGTCTGTACTGGATGGGGATGTCCCAGATAGAGAGGCGGATACTGTGGGGGGCTCGAGAACTGCATTTGTTGGTGCTATGGCGGAAGCTGCGGCAGCCAAGACAGCTGATGAGTCTGTGGTGGGAGCATCGCTGCTCTGGACAGCGCGAGCTTGGTTGAGCTGCATGGTCAGGTCATCGAGACGACGTTCGAGTTCGGATACCCGAGTCGGTTTCGGCTGCTTCTTTGCCCGGGGTGGCGCGGGGGTCTGATTTGTGCAGCTTTTGCGCAATCGGTCGCAGCGTTCGCACTTGTTGCTCCGCGCCGGACCGGGGATGCACCGGGCTTTTGCCTTTGCGCATGTCACACAGGCGCGGGGTCCCTTGGCCCCACGGTTACCTGAGTCGGACATTGTGGTAGTACAAGGTGGTGATAGGCGTAGTGGTTCCATGCAGTGTATTAAAACGGCCGCACTCTCGGTCTGGAGTCGGGGTAGGTTCGGGAACAACTCCGGAACGGCCGGAAGTCGGAAAATAAGGCGTATAAGTGAGGATTCTTGCGACTAACGGCAAATATATGTGGCAAACGGCAATAAGAGTCCAAAATGAGACGGATAGTGGCAATGGGCTCCTTGGAATGATATGACCGAGGGAATCAAGGTTTGAGAGACGGCCGAAGGTGAGAGGGTTAAGTAGAGATTAGTGAACGGCTTCGGTTGGTCTACGCCGCACTCGAGCGAAGACGGCAACAAATATTCAGAACAGTCGACGACAAATGTCGCAGGTCGCCGAACAAGGAGTGCAATAGCGAAATGACTGTGTAGATAGCACGGCTGCTGACGGCTGCAGGGCACTTTGTTTCGTGCTTGAGCCAGACGCCGAGTAATCGGCGAGTCAGAGAACGGAGAGACGCAACAGACGGAGACAGGAGAACAGGAGAGAAAATATGTGCCCACAAAGGGCGTAGTCCAGTGAAAGTATTCTGTCGCTGGCCGGGTTTTGCGGCCTCCGTGGTCTCGGCGTCAGAGAGAATGCTGCCTATGTTTGGGTGTTGGGGCCGCTTAAGTCCGGTACTGGGTTTCGCGGTCAGTGTTGTAGACAGGTTGGTGAGTAATACGGCAAGTTATAGGGATTGAAAAAGGAACAACAAATGAAGGGAATAAAAGGCACAGCAAGCGGAGAGAGCAAGACATATATGGGCCGGAGATGTCCTGCTATCTAGATCACTACACAAACGAGCTTGTTAGGGCTGATGGAGATCCAAAAGCCTGTGCCTGACTTAAGCTTTGGATCTCACGCCTGTCATCCCCCAGCTTGGGTTATGGAAGGGATGCGAACACGGGGAAGAGTTGGAGAAGCACAGAAAGGCCGAAGGGAGTTGAACTTACACGAACAGCTCCGAACGGTAGCTATCGCGGTCTTTCACAACGCCACCGAGATGTCACCAGCAAAGAGACGAGCTGAGAAGAACCAGTGCAGCTCGGTAGCTACAAACGGCAGAAGCAGAAGGAAGCCCAAGAACACAAATGGAAAGGTGGTGAGAATGCAATGGAGCTCACGGAAAGTCGTCGTCCTTTGGAAGAAACAGCCAGAAGGCGACATTCAGTTGAAGGTGGATGGGGGAAAAGAGGAGGAGAAGTTGAAAAAGGAGGAATGTCGGAGAAACCGATGAAGATTAGAGACTGGTAGCATATAAAAATCTCAACAAACAGGTGTGGTTTGGTATGTAAGTAAAGGCATGTATGTATATATGTGTAACAAGAATGGAGAGAGAGAGAACTGCCAGAGTAAGAACGGAGAAAGCAAGGACCCCCAAAATTATATATATATAAGATAAGCCGGAGAAGCTCAGAAAAGTCCAAGTGACGGCATGTCTTCAATTTCAGGGCGGCCGCATCGTCGTTGCCAGATTCGTTGGGGGGATGTATGGAAGTGGGCTCAGCACGTAGCAAGGAACCACATATAAGGCTGAGCTCTGGCAACACGACGAACGAGAGAGAGGAAGAGAGAGAGAGAGATTGATTGCCTGGTCGTGGAAATTATTCAAAAAGAGGCTAATGTGTCCCAAGACTCTGCAATGATACACTCCCAGAGTCGAAGGATTTTTCATGCACGCTCGCGTTATCCGATGAGTACGAGTCCGTCGTCGCAACCTTCTCATCAAAGCGGGCTCGTCCGTTAAAGTGAATGAAAGTAACGGAGGCCCAGGGGGCAAAAACATGTGGTCGCAGTCTCGTTTTCTGCGGATGTGTCGAGCTGTAAGCAGGAATCAGAAGTTGGCGAGATGCTCCGTCGGAGTCGGAGGATGGAAATGTCCAGAATGGTCCGTTCCTGTTGACAAAACATTAGGGCCCAGCGAAAAGAATCTCCCCGATCTAGTCATGTGCTGGATCACGAGCGGCATACACGTGATTCCCCGCGGTGTTTCGCCGGCCGATGAGGGTATCGCGAACCCACGCCAGAGTCAGGAACAGAAAAGATTAGCGAGTCTGGCCAAAGAGCCCAAATATATACCTTTTGCATCGTCATTTCTCGTCATAAATCCCGTGAAATCATCCCTTTCCAACATTCATGAGAGACCCAGACCTGTGTCGTTAGTTTCCCAACCCTCTCCAGACCACGCGTTTACACTCGCAAAAACAGGCGAAGGCCTAAGGAAACGCCGTCGTTCTCCCGCTCGTACATCGATCGGGGGAAACCAGGAAAACATCTCGGCAACCATCTGGGCCCCACGCCGACCTGGCCCAGAATTCCCCCTCCCCTGACCGCTCCAAACGGCACGGCAGACTCCACACGCACAAGCGCGCTCTATTGGAGCAACGTCAGAAGCTGTCGTGGCTTCACGTGTTTGGACGTCCATGCACAGATGTCAGCATCCCTACATGCACACGCAAGACCCCGGCTTTTTGCGGCGGGAGCCTTTCTTCCTCCTGAACACGAAGTGTCTTGGTACTCAGCGTTAGCGCCCGCTCTACGGCAATCAGACGTTCGCGGCTTTCGTCAGTCGCACCTGAAAGGAAATGGCACTCACAATGTCCTTTTTCGGGGCTGCGGCGTGGTCTCCTCAGCGGCCTCTTCCCAGATGATCTGGCGGCCGGCCCAATCCGACCCGGCCAGTTCGTGTCTGGGGGTCTTGAGCCCGCCCGCTTCGTGGCCGGGTAACTCGGATCTGGGCACCGCAGGCGTGTAAGAGTCGTGGTCGGAAGAGAGCTCGTAGCGAGCCACGCCGGGCCGTACCACCTCAGGGCCGCACAGCTCCGGCCTCGCCTCTCCAGACGGGCGTATTTCGGCGCCCGGGATCTCGTGTCTCGGTGCGTCTGGCCCGGTCATGTCGGTTTGCAGTTCCCCTCTAGGAATATCATGCCACGGCTCCTCCGCCCTGTCGCTCCCGATATATCCAGTCAGTTCGTGCGCAGCCACAGCTTCCAGTCCACCGGCCCGGACATTCGCTCTCCGAATAAACTCGTCTCGAAAATGCTTGGCGAGCTCCCGCAGGTTCCGGACCGCTGCCACCGCCTCACGGTAGGTCTCGATGCCACCATCCAGACACCACGACCCAATCAGCGTCATGTGGTATTCCGGCTCGCCCACATCCCTCTCGCTGCCATGCGGTACCGGTGTGATGTGGTGGGCATACACTTTCATCACGCTGCTGCTGGATGAGTACGTTGCGCTGAATGTGTACGCTCGGCCGTCGTAGCGTGCGGGGCCGGTGAGGCCGTAGTTCTGCAGTGCGTACATCGCGCGTGCGCCATAGGCGCCCATATAGCTGGCTTGGATCCGCACCCCAGTCTCACGCCCGCTAGGGCCTTTCACCTCCATGAAGAAGTTTGGCACCACCGGCGCGCGGCTGTGTCTCGTGGGCACGATATACGAATACAGCCCCCCGTGCTCCTCGCGATCCCGCAGTCGAGCATGCAGACTCCCCCGCGGCGCGCCGTCGAAAAAGTCCGACCGGCGGTGCACCAGCGCGTCCGGCACCAGCGGCGCAAGCTCCGCCAGCGTGATATTCTGCTGGTTGCGGATGCCCGCCGCCGCCGCCGCGCGGCCCACCAGCAGCGGGACCACCTTGGCCATGACGTCGTGCGCGGAGATCGGCTCGCTGTTGACGTAGTGGAAGTAGTCGTAGTTGGCCTCGGTAAAGTGCGGCGGGAGGAGATCCGCGCGCTCCTGCGCCAGGAACGCCGTGATGTCCGCCAGGTTCGCCGGCGTGGGGGCGGCTCGGCCGGACGGGTAGTCCTGGCGGTACATGTAGATGCGGTGGTTGCAGAGGAGCGTCTCGAAGTCGCTGGTGAAGGCGAGCGATTTCTCGCTCCTCTCGGGGCTTGAAAGTGCGTCCTCTTCAGCGACCTTTGGTGCATTGGGGCACAGTTAGTTGAGGGTAACACAGGCGCTTCAATCCTGGTGGGGAGACTTACGCCATAGAGATGTCTTGTATCTGGCTCCCCATGTCTCCCAAGATCTGGAGGCTGTTGTGGGATTCCGGCCACGGGCTCGGGCAAAGCGGCATTTCGCCTGTCAACTTCCGGAAACCCCCCTTGTGCGGTATATACCCTGCTCCCACTCTCGTAGAACTCCGGGAAAGTTTTCTGTTCATATACTATCATATCCGCAGGAAACACCCCCAATTGCGACTCCGTATATACCGACATTGTGCCCCGTTACGGGACTGCGCCATAGACGCCCGGCGGGACGGTCCGGCCGGTCTCAAACAACGGCCGCCCGAGACCACCCGCGCAATCGCGGTATCCCGGCCGCACAGAATCCCAGAAAGCCAGGAAAAGCAACCCCACAGAAGCAGAACCTCGCAAGCGCTACTGCATATCTTGGTCGCTCGAACTGTGAACAAAATCAGTGTACATCCAGGGCACGAAGAGACCACCACCGTAAAAGGCTCTCCGTCTTTCTGCTTTGCAAGCCCTCTCTGAGCCTCAAATACCAAAGCCACTAAGCTCCCCCCCCCCCCCCCCCCCCCCCCCCCCCCCCCCCCCCCCCCCCCCCCCC
>LNGL01000013.1:204886-227721 GCA_001510565.1 Knoxdaviesia proteae | reverse complement strand
AAAACACCCTCGGGAACGTACACGAACGCACTCGCGCAGGGTGTTGAAACGCCAGACATGCGCCGCTGATTGGGCAGCAAGGCAAGGCTTTAGCCGGGTGGACCGCACAGCGCGTGATTCGCCAGCGCACTGCATGACGCAGGGGCTGTAATCTGCACTCCGATCCTGAGCGCATCAGGTTTTTCTGCAGATATAGTGCGGTGGTTGGTAAGTGCACACGGCACACGCAGGTGGAAGTGTCAGCAGAAATCAAATCGCCAGAGCCTTCCCGGGGGTGAGTTTTCCAGGATGCAGTCAAGAGCCGCCGGACAACGATGCCGACCCCCGGAGGTCCGGCCAATCCCGCGTCAGCCGGGTGGTGCCGCCCGTTCCCCACGAGCCACGTTCTCACATACAAGCACACACACACATACATACAAAGAACATACACACGCAAGACAAAAAAAGTTGGGTTTCTCGTTCAATCCAAGTATATTGAAAGAGCTCCTCCTACACTCCACAGAGAAAGAGGTCGGGAGATATGATAAAAAATGATGGGCTGATGTAACCCTCTCCGCCGCCCCCGCCAGCCGTCCCTACAGGGATGCCAGAAAGAAGCGAGCAAGGAGAACAAAGCACGAACAGAACCCAAGAAAATAATAAAAGCCGCGTAGTGTTGGCCACTTCCCGTCGCGCACAACCCACCACACCGCAAGTGGAGGGTCGGTGAGGGGCGGACGACGGAGAATAAGAAGTCCACGCATGAAAAAAACGAAGAAAAATAGGACATAACAGCACGCATGTCAGAAAACGGACAAACAGGCAGAAACAAACGCATGCCGGACACAAACCCAGAGCTAAATACCCTTCCTCCCCGCTCCAGATCCCCTTTAGGAGAATTAAGGAGACGGCTGGAAGAGGACGGGGCCCTAGACAGAAAAAGAAAACAGATGTTTTTGTTCTTTTGTAGATCAGTGAGAAGAAAAAAACCTCAAATGGATAAACTCAAGAAACGGCGCAGATAAACAGAACGAGACGAAACGCACCGAGAAAACGAGCAAGAGCAAAAAGAGAGAAGAAGTGGAAAATTCCAAGAAAAGTCCGGAACTTCCGGTGTTTTTGAGAAGCAGAACACCGGAGTCCAGAGACACCCGGAAGGAGATAGATATATCCTCACCAGGCCTCATCTAGAACTCCAGTATTCGCCAAAGAACAGCAGGTGAACAAGCAGAAGATCAAGCAACAGGATAAAAAGCAGAAACAGATAAACAGCAACGTGGGAGATAGAGGTAGGACACTCGACCCCGGCACAACTCACTCGCAGACATCCACACATACACACACACACACATGTAATCCCCAGGCCACTAGCCGAGAGAAGAGGACTTTCTTGGAACAAAAACCAAAGCTTCTCGCAATTCGTCTGGTTCAAACTCACCCCGGTGCGTTTCTCCCCGGCTTCTCTCATCTACTCACGCTAAATGACCAGACCCAGAAGAGAAGGTTTCCTCTCGGCTGTGCTCGTCGTGCGTCGGTGGAGGGAAACCTCGAAAAAAGCAAATCCGATATCGCTTGCTTCGTTCGTTTCGTCGTTCTCTGTGTCTGAGTGCTCTCCTCCTCCCTCTCCATTCCGGCTGTTCGATTTCCCGGGGTTCCGCTACAGGTCGTCGTTTCGGGGTTGTATAAAAAGAGGCAGGCAACCGCTTCGGGGTGTCTGCCATCAGCTGGGTCTCGACAGATTACGGAACTCGTAGGTCATTCGGGTCCCTGGACATAGAATGTGTGGGTATCTGTGTGTCCAAAAAAAATGTGTTGGTGGTCGGGATATCGTATCTCTAAGCTCACGTATAAATGGGGAACTGAACAAGAAAAAAAAAACAAAAACAAGCAACACAATGAGGAACTGTTCCGCAGGTCTGCAAAACCCCGCAGACGTTCAGCTTCTGTTCCAAGTCTTTAAGCCGCAGCCGCGACAGGCGTCGCCGCCTCGTCCAGCTCAGCGGCCTCACGCTCGAGGACGGCTTCAGCCAGCGACGTGCCGACGGCGCCGCGCTCGCGGAGATCCCGCACGACGTCCTCAATGCCAAGCTGGGCATCGGTCCACAGCGGCTCAGGCTCGGCGGTGCCGTCGCCCACGCCGATGAAGCCGCCGGCAGCGGCCCAGTCGGTCGTGCGCTTGATGTCGAGCCGGTCCCAGATGTCGTCGAGCGCCGCCACCAGGTGGTCGCGGAACTCGTCGGTGTGGCCGGGCGTCGGCGTGATGCGCAGCCGCTCCTGGCCCACGGGCACGGTCGGGTAGTTGATCGACTGCACGTAGATCTTGTAGTCGTGCAGCAGCATGTCCGACGCCTGCTTGGCCAGCTCGGCGTTGCCGACCAGGATGGGGATGATGTGCGACGGGTTGGGGATGACCGGGATATCGCGCGCCGCGAGCGCCTCCTTGACGGCGCGCGTGTGCAGCTGCTGGAGCTTGCGGTCGCCGCCGTAGTTCATCTGGTACTCGATGGCGGCGCGGGAGCCGGAGAGCACGGCGGGCGGGAGTGTGGTGGTGAAGATGAAGCCGGGCGCCAGCGACCGGATGGTGTCGATGAACTTGGCGCTTCCGGCAATGTAGCCGCCGACGCAGCCGTAGGCTTTGCCGAGGGTGGCGGTGATGATGTCGATGCGGTCCATGACGGTGCCGGCAGGCTTGCCGGACTTATGGGCGTCGAAGTCCAGGTGCTCGGCCACGCCGGCACCGTGCGGGCCGTACATGCCAACAGCATGCACCTCGTCGAGGAAGGTAATAGCACCGTACTTGTCAGCCAAGTCGCAGATGGCCTCGATGGGGGCAATCGAGCCGCACATGCTGTAGACCGACTCGAAGGCAATGATCTTGGGGGTGTTGAGCGGCAGGGATGCCAGCTTGGCCTCCAGGTCGGCCATGTCGTTGTGCTTGAACACGAGCTTCTTGGCTCCGGAGTGGCGGATACCCTGGATCATCGAGGCATGGTTCAGGCTATCCGACAGAATCACGCAGTCGGGCAGCTTGCTTCCCAGCGTGGCCAGAGTGGCGTCGTTGGCGACATAGCACGAGCTGAACACGAGGGCGGCCTCCTTGGAGTGCAGGCGCGCGGCGGTCTCCTCCAGGGCCATGGCATGCTTGTTGTGGCCGGAGATGTTGCGGGTGCCGCCGGCACCGGCGCCGTACTCGTCGATGGTTTCATGCATCTGGCGGAGCACGGACGGGTTGCGGCCCATGCCGAGGTAGTCGTTGGAGCACCACACGGCGACGTGGTCGTCCTTGTCGGCCAGATGGGCGCGCGGGAAGTTCTTGGCCATGCGGTTGATGTTGTTGAAGTAGCGGTACGATCGGTCCTTGTGCTTCTTGTCGAGCTCGTTGGAGTAGAAGCCGTCGTAGTCAAACTTGAAGTTGGCCGAAGCTGCGACCGGCCGAACCGATTCAGCGGCGGCCTTGCGAACAGCAGCAGAGGGGGAGGAGCGAGTTCCTAGAGCAAGAGGTGTGTTAGCATACAGAGGTCTCAGTGCGCCAGTTCCCAAGCGATTCATGCGGCATAGCAGTTCGCCGTCAGCTTAGCCGAGACAGTAACAGCCACGGATAGCAGGGCGCAGATAAGATAAGCGACGGTCTTCAATTGGGAAGGAAGCGCATTGGCCGTTCCTCTCCCGAGCACCTGTCGTTCAAAGGATCATGTGACGGCACCATCACGTGTCACATGTCCAAGGTCAACGTCGGCTGTGAGCAAGGAAGACGTTGCCAGGCCGGGGGCAAAAGGACAAGAGAAGAAAGGGTGGGGGAAAGAGAAAGACATACCATTTTCCATGTTTCCAAAGACCGGCGGCGCGGCCGGACGGGTCTCGGAGTGGGTAGCGGTATGGATGCGCGCCTTGGTCGGCTTGGCGGCGACAGCAGCACCAGCAGCCGGGGGCAGGCCGGTGTGCATGCCGCGGCGCAGGCCGGCCACGCCGGCATGGGCGCGGGCGACGGCGGCAGCACGCGAGTACTGGGCCGACTGCACGGCGAGGGCCTTGCCCATGACGGGGCAGCGGTTGGCCAGGACCTGCAGCTTGGACATGGTGCCGCCGCACGGGGACGAGGCGGTAACGACGGCGGAGGAGACCGGGGCGGCGGCGGCAGCGGCGGGGGCGGTCGACGACAGCGCGCGCAGCGTGGCCGGGGTCGACTTGCGCAGGAACGGGCACATGGCCTTGGAGTTGCGGAGCACGGTGTCCATGGCGGGCGGAGAAGCGAGGCGGGAGTTTCGGGGAGTCTTGCGGGGGGTGTGTGTGTGTGTGTGTGTGTGGTTCCTAAGGGCGGTCGGTGTTAATAAATGAGTGCCGGGCTGGCGGTCCCGATTGACGGGGGAGCAAAACGGAAGGACGGGAAGGCGGAGAGCCAAACAACGGGAGAATCGGAGACACGGATTTGGGAAATCGGAAAGTCTCTGATTTCGGGGGTTGGCTCTCGAAAGGGAGCAAGCAAAGCGGACACGTACAAGAACACACGATTTTAAGTTTTTTTTTTCTTTTTTTTTTCAACGTTTCAACCGGGCTACAAACGACCAGTCGAATGAGAAGAACAGCAAGACTCGAAGATTCCAAAAAGCAGACGGGAGACTTCTTCCAGAAGCAGAAAAGGAGACAGATTTAAACAGTCTGGAAGAGAGAACAAAAGGACAGGAGAGATACAGAGAACGAAGCGGCAAGGAAGAAATGGAGGGAAAGGGAGTTTACAGAAGCAAGAAAAACGCGAGAAAGAAAAAAAGAAGGGAAAAGGAAGAAGAAACAATGATGACACCGCGAAAATGAGTAATGCGCACAGAAAAGCTTTTTGTCGATGGGAGGAGGAGGAGTGCGCTAAAAAATTGATTCGTGTGGTGGGTTTTGCTTGGGTCCTGTGCGCACGGGTACTGCAGTCCACCATTCCGGTTTTCGATTTTCCCCAACAACTATCCACGAGAAATCGTGCGTCTAGGAACACGCGACGTAACAGTTCTTTTCCCCAAGAAACACCGCATCCGACGGCCTTCCTCTGACATCCAAAAACAAGCCGGTGGGATCACGGGTTTGTCTGGCTAAAGAGACCCCCGCAAAAGTGTCTCCCGACGAAGGTCCGGCTAAAGCTTCTACGGGCCGCCGCCAAAGCAGACAGGCCAGAACCCTAAATCGAGGGCCGTGGCGGGCTCTCGGTTTTTGGTCCGGAGAGAGACAGGCCCTGTGGTTTGCAAGGCTCATGTTTCTGCGTGCTTCGTTCGTGCTTCGCTTGCTTGCTTCCCTCCCCACAGGTGGCACCACTCGCGAACGAACACACAATACTCGGGGAGGCAATATCGCAGCAATAACCCTCTGCTGTTATGTAGCAAAGACAGAGTGGGTGTTCGCTGCCGGGCAAGGATGCTGCTGGCTGCATGTGCATGCTCCAGAGTCTGTATCGCCGACCGGCCAGAACCCCGCCGTCAGCCCAGAGTCGTCCGTATACCGCCTCGCGGAGTGTCATGAAGAACCACAGTAGAAAGCCGCCGAGACCACCAAGATCACCACCAGCTTCTGGCGTCTCTTCCCGCCCGACCACAACACTGGACGCCGGACAAGCGACACACGGCCAAAAAAAAAATTAAAAAAAATTAATAAAAAAAAAGGGCCATCTGCCGGGCCTTCACCTTTGTATTCAAGTTGGGGCACCTCTGCCGGTTCCACGCTGTGAAATAGCCGGTGCGTGATTGGTTGGATGCACCGCGTTGGCGGAATTATTGGCCATGGGCCGCACTGCAAACCCCGTGAAGTGTTCTGTTGGCTAGAAGGGGGAGAGCCGCCCGCTTTTCGAGGTTGTATTCAGTCGCCACAAAGCCTACCGCAACAACTCCCCAATGGCACGAGGATAAGACGCCGAGTTTTGCTGTTCGAACATCCACAAGGAACAAGCATCACCGCCCCTTCAAGCTCGTCGGTTCCGTTCGTGAGATTCCTCCTCGTGGCTGCTACGGGCTATCCCCGAGATATATCCGATCTTTACCGCCATAACATGGATCGGAACTTGGCCTCCGACGAAGCGGATCTGGAACTTTTGCGACTAACCCTAGCATACCCTAAGCCATCTACGACATTCACACACATGCACAAGACACATAAGACACAGGCACATACACACACAACACACGAAGACACTGAAGTATTGAAAGAAAGACATTTGCATTACGTTCGTTCGCACGGCCCTATCCCGCATTCCACCAAAAGAAAAAAGAAAACCAGAACCCAACCTCAAAAAACCAGAAGACAGACCAACAGCCACCGACTGAAGCGAGCCTCTTCCTCACTCCGCTTCCGAAAACATCCCCAGAAACTCCCGAAAACCCACGCCAGAATAGACATACCCCCCCCTTTCTAAACCCCTAAGGAAAAAAAGAACGCCGCGATGAGGATATCCCGTAACAAAACGCATGAAGGAAGAAAGACTCCGAAATGCAAAAAGAAAAGAGGAAATCGGCGGGAAAAAGAACCCCGACACGCAATACAGCCGAAGAATTGCGTGCGGGGGTGGGTGAGTGGGCGAAGAAAACGAAGGGGAGGAATGTCTGCCGGTTCAGCATTCGGGCGTTCTGGGGGATTCAAGACCACGCCGGTTTTGTCTGTCCTGTCCTGAGGGTGGTGATCTCTCTCTCTCTCGTAAAAAGTGTGAAAATGGGGGCAACCAGGATCATCGTGCCAACAAGACCGAATCGTAAAAAAAGAGAGAAAATGAAAAGAAAAGAAAAAAACCCCCTCAGGGGAGTGTACCTGTGCAGTACCACCAACAGAAGAAACATCTCGAGATATCGAGACAGTGAGGCACAGGCCCCCGATAGGGAAACCTGATTGACTGAAGCCAAGGCATCAAGAGAGAAGAAGAAGGAAAGCCCTTGGCCAGTCTAAGATCTCTTATGTCTGCGCTCAGCCAGCTCCTTCATGGCCTCCAAATCGGCGGCCTGTTGAGATGTTCGCGGACCAGACTGTTCCAGACGATGCAAATTAAGCAACACCTAGATTCAAAGAGACAAAAAATGTGTTAGCAATCAAACAATCACCCACAAAGAGAAAATCAAAAAAAAAAAAATTTCAGGCAAAAGAAAGCAGAGTGGTTGTATCAGAACCGCACGTAGACTCACCGAAATATCTCTCCCCCGATCCACCAGGAAGGACTCGAAATCTTCCTCACTCATCTTCACCAACATATCCCGGACGCCCGACAGCTTGGAATCCTTAATTCCCAGGAGCGTGGGCACATCCAGCCGCTTCGCCACCACCGCGCGGATGAAGCGGTACTCTCGGCTCAGATCATCCAGCGTGTCGTAAAACGCCGCGTTGGGGATCTCGCCCTTGCCTTCCCGCCCCGCCCGCAGGTCGTTGCACATCTTGTCGACAACCTCGCGTCGCCGCGGAACGCCATGGGCCACCAGCTTCTGCCACAATCCCCGGACCCACTTCGTGGCTCTGTCATCGGGCACCGGCGTATCGAACGTGGCCAGTGGGGGGAACTTCGGTGATTGCTGCCGAGGAGGGTGTAGCGGCGCTTGATTTTGCGAAGACCCCATCGGAGGCTGGTGCTGCTGAGGAGTACCGATCGGAGGCTGATACTGCGGAGGAACTGCCATCGGAGCTTGCTGGTGAGGTGGACCGCTTGGAGCTTGCTGCTGGGGAGCGCCCATCGGAGGTCGATACTCCTGAAAACTGCCCATCTGCCCTTGTTGCTCAGGATAGCTATGGCCGATTGGGGCTTGCTGCTGGGGGGCGTTCATTGGAGGTCGATACTCCTGAAAATTGCCCATCTGCCCTTGTTGCTCAGGATAGCTATGGCCGATTGGGGCTTGCTGCTGGGGGGCGTTCATTGGAGGTCGATACTCCTGAGAATTGCCCGTCTGCCCTGGTTGCTGAGAATAGCTATAGCCAAACGGAGTTTGCTGCTGGGGAGCGCCCATCGCAGGCCGATACTCCTGAGGGCTGCTCATCCATCCTTGTTGGTGAGGATAGCCGAATGAAGTTTGCTGTGGAGGGGCGCCCATCCGAGGCCGATACTTCTGAGGCGGGCCCAGCAGTTCTTGCTGCTGAGCACGGCCTGTCAGGGTCTGGTAGCCGGGCTGCATCTGCCCCTGAACGCTTTGTGTCTAATATTGTGCATCATTGTCAAGGTTAGTTACCCCCTATGCAGATTTCCTTTCGACCACACAAGGGCGCTAACGAGGTCGACTTACCATTTGATTCATTTCAGGTCCCCCAATGATCGAACCTCCTGCCAGTCGTTGGCCACCGGCAGTCAGCGGCTGCGTCATCACCTGCGGAGCGGCCGCCATACCCAGAGATCCCGGGGGCCCAGCTTGCGAATGCAGCATGGACGGGCCCGCTGGCCCCGCCACCATCGGCGACGAATGCTGAACATGGCCAGATGGACCTGTGCGAATCACCCCGTCTAGCACGTGTGGTGGTAATAGCTGGGTCAAAAACGGTATCAATCTTCGCCATTCCTTGTCCAGTTCCGCGTTCAGGCCAGGCAGCTGAGACTTGAAAATGTCAATCTCAGATCGTCTTATGAAGTGCACCAAAGTCTCCAAATATTGCGTCGGCGAAGAGCTGTCGAGGATCCACCTCTGGGTAGAAGGGCCTAGAAGATTAAAAATGGGCTTGGCCATCTCCGAAATCGGTAACCCCGGAGAAGCAGACATGGGCATCCCCGGCCCGGCAGAGGGGAAGACCCCCGTCGCCATCGGAAAAGGTGCCGCCGCTGGAACTTGGTTCACCACGGCAGGCATCGGAGGCACCGAAGGCTTAGGAACCACCCCCGCCTCAATGTCTCGGCGGAGCTGGCTGGCCGTTGCCAGCTCCTTGATCGCCTCCAACTCCGCTTCGGTGAACTCGCGTTCAACCTGCTCCTCAAACACGTTGGTTGCCATGATCAGGCCGATTCCCTCCTCGAACTGGCTGATGAGATTGTCCAGTGCGACGTCAGTGCCGAGGAATGTGCGAACCGGACCCTGCGTCACATTCTCGAGGTCAATCGGAGACATCCACGACCGCTTGCGGCGCTCCCATACGCGCGGGTTCTTCTTGTCCACAACGCGATCTGCAAGCTGCTTCTTTTGGACCTGTTGCTGGTACATCCGCTCTTCAAAGGTTCCGAGCGTCATCAGATAGTACACCCACACCTTTTTCGTCTGTCCAATCCGGTAAGCACGGCCCATAGCCTGTTGCTCATCCATCGGGTTGAACGAAAAGTCCAGAAAGATCACACGGGTCGCCGACTGCATGTTCAAGCCCACGCCTCCCGCCCGGGTCGAAATGAGGTACACCTGGTCCTCGCCCGAGTTGAAGCCGTCAACATCGGCCACACGTCTTGTCACCGGCGTTTCGCCATCCATGCGAACAGTCTTGTACCCGTGCTTCTGGAGAAGCTTCTCTGCGAAGCGGATCGACAATACCGATTTCGAAAACACGAGGACTTTTTCGCCGAGTCCAATGAACATCTCCATCAAGCGCAGCATTGCCGTCATCTTGGGGGATTGTGTGAGCGTATCCTCGGGCGCTCCACATCGGTCAATCGTCTCTCGGAGCTCGGCGATGATCTTCGTGCCAAACAACTTCGCCTTCCAGCCATCGCGTTCAATTCGCAGCATGTTCTGCCGAAGCACAGTCGGATGTGCCAGAACCGTGACCATGAACGCGGCCGGGCTCATGAGCGAATGAACACCCAAGCTTTTCAAATGAGCCACAAGGGGATTGTACAGTTGCACTTGAAGGGGTGTTGGCTTGAGTCCAATCACAAACTCCGACTTCTCTGGGAATCCTTCCAGGTTGATCGACTGGATGGTGCATCGGTGCACCTTGGACGTCAGTTCCTGTTGCAGATGGGCTAGCAGAATCTCTGCGCGAGTACGGGCCGAGTCGGAAGCCCCCGAACTCATTCCATCGTTGATCGGTCGGGCGTACAGCCGGCTGAATTCTTCCCGGGGCCCCATGAATTTTGGCGCCACCCAGTCGATAAGAGAATAAAACTCATCCACATTGTTGGCAAGGGGGGAGCCGCTCAGAGCAATGCGATAGGGAGTCGCAAAACGATCGCACGTCTCACGCGCTTTGGTGTCAGGCGATTTGATCAGATGGGACTCGTCCGCAATAACCAGGCTCGCGTCCGACAACAGAACCCCGTTCCGCAGTTTGGAAAGATTCAGCATGGACTTGTATCCAACTACTATCACTCCCCCGCGCTTCGTCCACTGCATCAGGTGATACTCGCGCGTTGGCTTGCCCATGTCCGAACTCATCCCAACATACGGTCCAATCAAACTCTCTTCTCCCCATCTTTCAAGCTCCTGAACCCAATTCTCAATCAGAGACGGAGGACACGCGATAACAAAACGAAGAGCTTGGAGAGTCTTGGGGATCTGCGAAGTCATTGCCGGGCTGTCGGAAACCGTCGCCTCGGCAATGGCCAAAAGGAGCGCCACCACTTGCATCGATTTTCCGAGGCCCATTGAGTGAGCCAACAAGCATCCAGTGCTCAAACTGCTGGCCACAACAGCATTCCACATGAATCTCACTCCATCAATCTGATGGTCTTTGACCTGAGACGCAACCGATTTGTGCATGAAGATGAGGTCCTGGTTGTCCTGCTTTGATTCGTTGATGATCAATCTTTGGGCTTCCGCGGAAATTCCTGATGTGGACAAGCTCTGGTGGAGGTTCTCCCGGCGCACTCTCATTGCATCGAGCATCTTCTTGCTCTTGATTCGCAACCGAGCCGCGCCAGCATTCCGGGTCACGTTCCGCCGCTTAAGCATCACGTTCCCATCAGAGCGGGGTTCCAGGTTGAACACCGAATCTTCCGGCTCCACCACAAGTTCCTCGCCATTAACGACAATCTTCTTTTTCTGCTTCTCTTGGTCGGTTTCGGAAGAACTGATAACTTGTGCGGATTCGGCAGCTGAGCCTGGCACAGCTGCAAGAGGTCGTCGGCTCACATCAGCAGCCGAGACGGGACGGTTGGCCAGAATGATCGCCTGAGACTGGTCGGCGTCAACCATCTCCACATCGTCATCCAGATCACTAAAAGTGTCGCTGTCCGTATCGCCGTCGGTCTTGTCTTCGATATCGCCGTCTTCCGCTTCGTCGTCGTCGACAATGAAGTCATTATCGTCATCATCATCATCGTTATCGTCGTTATCGTCGGAGAAAGAATCGCTCGCATCGGCTTCGGCCAAACGCTCAGGCTTAGACGTCGAGGCAACCCCCGTCCGCTTCCGCTCGCGTCTTTGTTGGAAGTACAAACGCGATTCGTCATCCTGTTTGTCGACCATAGTGTCCGCGCCGTCTTCATCGTCGGAGAATGCGGGATCGAGAGCTGCCAATCTCGGATGGGTCCGTTTCTTTCTCGGAATCGGACCAGATGCCGAAAATGTCTTGTCTCTAGCCTTGAGGTTGGGTGGCTCCGGGCCGCTGAGCAATTTCATCATTCGGCGATGGTGCTCGCGGTCATCAATGGTCTGTCCGAGACCTGCAATCAATGCCCTGATATCGGCAGCTGTACGGGGCCGCAGATCATCCTTGTACTGATGGATACGATGTGACAAGGCTTTGATCATCTGGCGGCTATGAGCCAGGCGGTCTCGCAGTTGTCCAACTCTCCGCGCCTCAGCCCAGATTCCATGCTTGCGGGCCTCGAACTTGGGTCCTTTGCGTTTGTGGAAATCGGTGATACAGGCTTGGATCTCGGTTTCAATGAGAGTGTCGATTTGCACCGCCGACAATGCGCGTCGCGATGTCTCTGCTTGCTTGATCGTAATTGAGACAGAGTCCGCAGCCACGACCTTGTCATCCTCAAACTGCCCCATAACGGATCCGCGAGGTTTCGGCCGGGCGTCACGTGAGATTCTGGCCTCGTTCGTGGCGACCCCCAAGGGATCATCGTCAATGTCCAGGGGATTCAGAAGGACATCGTCAATCTGAACGTTGACCCGACTCAAGGCAGAATGGTCGCGCTTCAGCAGTCCGCGAATGCTGCGAGCTACTCGGACCTGGTGGGCGGCAAGAGGGCGGGTTCGAGTGGATGCAACATACTGAAAAGATTCAAGCCCATCATCATCGGCATCCAGGGCTTCATCTCCATGGCCACGGTGCATTCGGCTATACACCGTTAAGCCAGTCTTTCCGAGGAAAGACCCTGGAGAGTTCTTCACTGGCATGGAGAAGGTGAGGACTTCCGCTTCTGGGTCTGGTGAGAAGGAAAGAAAGCGCTTGGTCTTTTGTGGATAAACAAGAGCAGACGAGGATGGTCCGGGTTGATGTTCGATGCTAGGCAAGGGAGCTACATACAACGAAAGAAAATTGTTAATAAAAGAGCTTTATGGGCTTTGATGAATTTCGTATCATAATTTGTAAAAGAGGACTCAACTGGAACTATACTTACAACATTCATTGGCATCAATTATTGTCTCTGGATTATCAAAACCAATTGAATAATTGACCGGAGGTGGTGGTAAGGGAGGTGATATCGTTGAGTGGTGTGACTCAGACAACGACATCAATGGAAGGTTGGTTTGGAGGTGTGAAGGAGGAAAAAAAAGGACGGAGGAAGAAAGAGAAGAAGAAATAGGGACGGGGGGATAAGAGGAGTCTTTTGGGGCCCGGCTTTTTGGTTGTTTATTACCCTCTTCCGGAATCCCGTGATCTTGAATAAGAGTCTGATCGGTAGAACTGAGGCTAATGCCTTTGCTATTAATGTTGTTTTGATGGGCTTCCTCATTCCCTATGACCTGAGGAGCTGTTGTTGTTTGTTGTGGTGGTGGTAATGGGACTTCAGGCCTGGACACGGACATGGTGTTATTCACGGAGTTGCTCCGGACCACGGCCTCAGGCATCGGTACAGAAACTGCAGGAACCCCACCAGTCATATCGCCATTCTGCAGGTTATCAGTAGCAACATCTGGTGTTTCCACGGACGGCAGGACACTGCTTGTTCTCCCTCCTGCAGATGTTCCCGGTTCGTCATCGTTATCAGAAGGGGGGTCGGAAACGCCTTTGTTCGTGTCCTTCCAGGTTTTATATGCCGGACTACAGTTCTTGAGCACCTGGACAGCCTTCAGAATAGAGGCTCGGTGGTGAGGTTTGGTCACGCCCATATCTTTGAGCAGATCCATGTAGTCCCCATTATCAAGATCACCGTAGGTGAGCAGCAGTTCACCATCAATGTCCTGGTCAAGGATCTTCTCGGTGAGGGCGTCAACTGGCGGAAATCTCGATGGCTTTGCTGCCGGATACCATGGCATAACTGAAGAGCATAGCTGCTTCGCCAGAGTTTCAGCATCCCAGAGAAATGGGTCCCCAGTGATCTTGTCCATGTTTGCAAGTTCACAGACTTGTAGCTCCTAAACTAGGCAAGCAGCCATCAGTAAGGATTCCAAGTTAGCCAAGAGAGAAAGAAAGTTCATACTAGCCAGAATATGATATTCTAGAAGATTATCCAGGTAGTTTCAAGGAGGGTATCCTCTTCATCAAACAGGCCATATGGGAGGAGTTTACTTGGTTAGGTGACATGGACAGATGGGAGGAGGGCCAATAGGTTGCCTGTTCCATCAGGGTATTATAAGAGACATGAGGGATGCTTAGGGAACAGCTCTATATAGACACAATCAGGAAAATCAAAGATAGAAGAGAAAAGAGAAAAGAAAGTTTGCTTGTTTCAAAGTTGCCTATTATGATCAGAGTCAATGAGACAATCAGGCAGATTCAGCCCAGGATAGATGGATATAATAATCTTCAGAAATCATGTCAGCCATCAAGGAGACATCAAAAAAGAAAAAAAATGAAGCAGTATGACAGGAAGGAGAAGTAAGGTATTGGTGATTAAGGTGAAGAAGCACATGTACGTGAGAATGATATGTGTAGGCAGGAAACAAAAAGAAGATGGAAATTATTGAATAAGTTCCTAAAGATAGAAAACGTAATTAAGATGTTGATGCAGTTCGCGTTTGGCTTTGTCCAAAGCCAGTTAGCTACCAGGTGTTGACAGCTGGCGAAATTCCTGACCCAAATCTGTAGGGTTAGGGTTACCATCTTGGAAAATATTGGCCTATAATTTTGGATTAATCAGCTCGGATCACGTCAACTACAGCGGACTTCATCTGACGTGAAGAGGGGACGAAAGATCAATGTCGACTTGTCTACGAGTAGTGAAACCGGACTCTTACAAACGAGGCAGTTGAAGACAGTCTGGTTTAGTTGTGTTTATTTGAAGTAAGTTCATGACGCCGAACCTCACACCTCTTAAAAACAAGAACTACATTGTGTCTTATAACTTGCCCCTCTATCGTCATCCTTACGATACTACCTAGGCTGACACGCTTGCTATCTTCAGGTTTTCTTTTTTTTTCTTTTTTTTCTCGGGTTCCTCTTTCCTGCAATGGTCGAGGCCAAGTACCCCCCGGCGCTGACCGAAGCCGAGCGCGAAACCGTGGTGGCCCTGATCAAGGACTGGCAGCTGGCCAACGGGCTCTGTGTGCGGCCACCACCGGCCGTTGTGCCCCCGGGGGCCGATCCGCTCGGGATCCTGGCGACCGGCGTGCCGGTGACGTTGTTCCCAAGCAGGTTTCCCAAGGAGTGCTTCGAGCAGGCGCGCCGCGTGCAGATTGCCTACAACGAGCTGTATGCGAACATCAGCCGTGATGTGCCGTTTTTGGAGAGCGTGGTGAAGGAGTCAGTCGCATTTTCCATGTCTTTTTCTGCTTGTTTACGACAAAACTATATGCTAACGGTCCTTCTAGAGTCGCTGGCGGAGACGACTTTGTGGCTAAGTTGTGGGAAGTCCACCAGAAGGTGCTTGCCGAGGGCTACGTCCAGGTAAGTCGGCCGAACCCCGCCAACTCTCGCACCGTCTCTCACACACTCCCCGCCGCACCAGCCCCGATGTCTCGGCCTCTTCCGCTCCGACTACATGGTGCACGCCGACTCGTCGTCCACCACGCCGTCGCTGCAGGTCAAGCAAGTCGAGTTCAACACGATCGCAGCGTCGTTCGGCGGCCTCTCCACACAAACCTCGCGCCTGCACCGCCACCTCGCAGCAAACGTGTACCCGTACCTCGAGCACGCCATCACGGACGTGAATGTGCCTCAGAGCGCTAGTGCGAGTCCGGGCGGGCTCGCCGCCGGCCTGCGCACCGCGTACAAGGCCTACATGGCCGCCGAATCTGCATCTGCCGCTCCGGGGACGCGCTACTGCGTGCTGTTCATCGTGCAGGACGGCGAGCGCAACGTGTTCGATCAGCGCCATCTCGAGTACGCGCTGTCGCCGGTGCCGGTGTTCCGGCTGCCGTTCTCGCAGCTGCTGGCCCACACCGCGCTGGACGGCTCGGCCGCCCGCAAGCTCCTGTACCGGCCGCCCAGCAACCCTGGCGCCCCGTTCGAGGTCGCCGTGGCGTACCTGCGGTGCGCGTACGACCCCAGCGACTACCCGACCTCCGAGGCCTGGGACGCGCGCCTGCACCTGGAGCGGTCCAATGCCATCAAGTGCCCGACCGTGCTGACGCAGCTGGCCGGCACCAAGAAGGTGCAGCAGGTGCTGGCGACGCCGGCAGCGGACGGAGCGTCGGTGCTGGGGAAGTACGTGGCCGGGGGCGCGGAGACGACCCAGGCGCTGCGGAACACGTTCACGAACATCTACCCGATGGACACGTCGCCGGCCGGCTTGGAGGCCCGGCGTCTGGCGCAGGACCCGCAGCTCTGCATGGCGTTTGTGCTGAAGCCGCAGCGCGAGGGTGGCGGTAACAACATCTACCGCGGGGCGATCCCAGGGTTCTTGAAGACGGTCCCGGAGGCGCATTGGGGGTCGTACATCCTGATGGAGCTGATCACCCCTCCGCCGGTGAATAATGTGATTCTGCGCAACGGCCATCTGGAAGAGGGCGGGGTGATCTGCGAGTTGGGCATCTACGGAACATGTTTGTGGGACCAGACCACAGGAATCATCTTGCACAATGATCAGGCCGGGTACTTGCTGCGCACCAAGGGGGATCAGAGCGAGGAGGGCGGTGTTGCGGCCGGATATGGATGCATGGACAGCTGTGCGCTGGAGTAGAAAGCCGACGCCTGGTCATTTGTATAGACAGCGAGCCTTTTCGACAAGCAGCAGAAAGCATATGTTTTGCATGCACATGACAGGAGGTGGCGGAATTATCCGATTCAGAAAGTCGAGGGGGGTCTCGTCTAAGGCATATCGTAACAAACAGAAAACGGATGGTGTAGTGATACATTCCCGATCGATATATAATCCCATCCATCCCTTTGGTAAGTAAAAGCAGGCAAAACAGAACAGAACCGAACCTACAACATTACACACAAAAACTAGATTTGACATAGGAAGATAAAGAGAAGGGAGAGGTTGAGTAGAACAGATTGTGGTTTTGGGCGGAATCCGGGTGCACCGGACGAGTTATCGAGATGGGGGGGGGGAGGAGGGGAGACATCGAGACGGCGGCGTTGGATGATCCGTTTAAACGTCACCGGCCAAGGCGGGGCGCTTGATAACCTCGATCGAGCCTAGGACGCGAAAAACACAGAGTCAGAACAGAGGAAGAGAAGAAGAACGAGAAGGGAGATAACGTACGCTGGACGATGTTCAGGGCGGACCGGTTCTTGCCCTCGGCGTCCTGGTACTGGTTCATGGAGGCATCGCCCTCGATGAAGACAGTGGAACTGGCAGGAAGCAGGGTCAGCATATCACTCAACACAAGGCAAAAAGAAGCAGAGACAACCGGCAAGAAACTCACCCCTTGGGGATGCTCATCATGAAGTCCTTGCGCTTCTCGTCGCCCTGGGCAAGGAACGACGTGACGCGGAACCAGCTGGTCTGGCGGTTATCCTTGGGGCCGGTGTTGGAGGCGACCGAGTAGCGCAGGATCTCGCGGCCGGTCGACGTGGACTGCAGCTCGGGCGAATCGGCGATGTTTCCGACGATGGTGATGCGGGCCACCGGGCGCGGCGCCGACGTGGAGAAGGCGCGGGCCGAGGCGGCGGCGAGCGAGCGGCGGGCGAACAGCGAGGTCGACATTTTGGATGTGTGTGTGTGTGTGTGTGTGTGTGTATGAAGAAACCTGGAGAGACGACGATGAAGATTTGACGATGGCGATGATGATAATGTCGATGAAGGGAAAAAAGTTATGCGCGTGGAGTCGAAATGTATCTGTACAACGAGATGGAGCAAACGCGCGTGTGTGCCACCTGCCGCGCCTTTTTCCCCCCAAAATGCTGCGAAAACGGGGTCAGGGGTCGGCCCAAAATGGTCTAGTGCGTTTAAAGCACGGTTAAATGACTATACCGGATAGTGCGATATTAGGGTTAGGGTCTGCTTAGTGAGCTGTGACGACGAGGACGACGACAAACAGGAGAATATCGTGGAGTTCTTTTCCAGCTGTTTATCGTCGTGGAACTCCGTTGAAAATGTCAAAGGCCATGGCCGTCATCGCACATGCAACCCTTACAAGGGGCTCTCTGATAACGAGAAGTGTTGTTCAGTATCAAATCTTCGGGACAGTTTGGGGGGGATAATGAACGCCCACGGTCACTTCTTCGCCATTCGTCTGTTTTACGGTTGGCCTTCTCAGGTTGTCTAGACCAAAAGATTGGTGCTTCTCTGTGATATTTCCCCCTTTGCTAATATCATGCTCGTTGTGCCTTAACGGTCGACGGCTCAAGATGGGAGAGCTAGGATTGAGAGAAACGCCCCTACAGACTGAAGTACCTTCAAGTCTGACCACACAGTACACTTGAGTCCAAGCTGAGCTGACGTGATTTACTAGTACATCAAACCAGGCAGATCCGGCCATGTGGAAGCGATCCTCTTCCACACCATCCTTCGCGGTGTGTTCCCCCGAAGCAAACAAGCCGAGGCCGCTGGTGCAAGGAGAAACGGCCTCGGAGAAATGAAAACCTCCGGCGCCCAGAGCCATCCTCCAAACAGTACAAACAAGTGGTTCTTCTCGTGAAAGCACTTATCAAGCAAGAGAATGTGCCAACACGTGGGGAAAGAGTGTCTATCAGACTGGCACATGGCCCGGAGTCGAAGCTACAGACGGAGGGGGGCTGGTGCAGAAAACGCAAAGATAGCGCCGAGGAGACACCAAGAAAGATCCAGAAAGCCGGTCACCAATGATCACGCCTGTTTTGCCCGTTCGGCCTGCCTGTGTGTTTGCTTTTTGCCAAAGATTCCACAGAACGGCGGCAAGGAGGGACATGCAGCCAACGTGCAGGAATGGCTGAAGAGCCAGGCCGGATGCAGACTGGACTGGCTAAGAGAGTGCAAGGAAATTTGGAATTACACCGACGGCGATGAGACCCAAAAGCGAGCTGAAAGAGAATTCAAGTGACACCATTTCAAGAACTGGGGGGGGGAGGAAGAGTAAATGCTATGCAGTCACCATAAACGACGACAAGAGAGCGACGCTGTGGGCTCTCGGAACTTGGTGGTGGAGCTTGGACAGCTTGCCACGCGGTGAAGGGATGGAGCTGTGAAGCTTATTGAGCTATTGAGGGTAGCACAACTGGCTCCATTGACTATTAGCACGGCCTGACACCTTGATTCTGGTCTCCCCCACGTCTTCACTCACTCACCTCTCTCATCCTGTTGATCACCGCAGACGGAGAGGCGAGTGAATCAACCACACAACCCGAGATGAGAGTAAACCCCAGAGAGCCGCCGCCTCTCTTTCCTCAATTTCACAGACCGACACGAACCATAGACCGAGCACTGGCTCAAAGCAGACACCCACACAGAAAAGAGATACGAGCAAAAATCCCCCGACCGGGGGCCATATCCCGCCAGTGGGGCCGATAAAAGTGGGGCCCGGGGCTAGATTCGGAAAGGCAAGGTTTGGAAAAACCGTCGGACGCTAAACCCGATTCTGGGATCAATAAGAACGCCATTTTCTTGTCTCACCCACTAACAAAACCCACGACAGAGAGACATGCATGCCGCCCGCACACATCCTGTCAATAAGAACAGAAACCTGGCCAGGCCGAAGCAGGAATAATAAGCCCCTCGTCGGAGTGCTCTATTTACAGCCCGCGCAGCGCGCGGTTCTGCACGCTTGGGTGGGCTAGCAGAGAGCAATGCAAACTTGACAGGTCGTCCGCGGAGGATGAGGGAGGGAGGGGTGGGATGAGAGCATAAGAGAGAAGACGAAGAAGATTGAGGGGGGCGTGTACTGTGGCTGAAGAGAGGGTTGGTTGAAGAAGTCGGTAAGTTGGTGATACTCTTCACGCCCTCCCTCTCCCCCACACCCCGTTACAACATCGTCTGCTCTATCTCTAGCCCGGCAAGGGAGTCCCGTTGGTCTGATTGCTGTGTGGAGACGGGCGAGAGACCACTTGTCACATATCATCATGGCTGGCTGTTGGTTTGAAGTGTTTCTCGCATCCTCAGGTCCCTCTTCACATATGTCTAATGATCCCCTCCCCTCCTCCTGCTCCCGTTCAATGTTTCTCTCTCTCTCGCCCGTCCGGAGGCAATGTGCTCGTTCATATAAGTCCCTAGGTCTCACTCACTCACTCACTCTTCACTCCTTCATCTGCCGTGAAGAAAGCCGGCGAATATTTGTCGGCTTGTTTACACACACACACACACACACACACACACACACACACACACACATATACACACATACACGCACTCAGGTACCTTGTGTGTATGTTATGTTATATGTATCAGGCCTGTGTTTACTTCTCTCTGTGCTTTTGACCCGCGTTGTCAATAAACTCAATCCGGATATCAATAGAAGCCCCTTCCCTTCAGCATGGTGTTGATGTTTCGTGATGAGATAGCCGATATGGTCGCCCAAGAACATCACCCACAGTACACCCGGCGGACTCCTGTTTAACTCCGGCTCGTTCTATCACTGCCATTCGTCTCTGCGTGCGTGTCTTTGTCCCACTCACTCTCCAGCTTCTCCATCCCCGCCAGTGTTGTGTCTCTCCCTAAGTCTCCGCTCGCCAACGTCCAGACTCTCTCTCTCTCTCTCCACGCCTGCATATCGCCGTTCGTTACTCTGGCCGTTCTCGGCCATCACGCACCAAAATAGTCCTGCACCTCATCGCATTCCACATCACCCTGTCGTCAATTGACTCTCCTCCCTCTGCTCTCCACCGGCCATCCCTGATTCTCCTTCGTCATCCCCCCCCTCTCTCCCTCCTCGTCGTTCGATACATACACGCTCTCACACGCCCTCCGACACGCCCTCTCCAGGAGACCACAAGAACGAGAACCGAGAGAACAGAATACACCCCGAGAGGATCTCTAGATAAAGGATAAAGCTCTCCCCCCTTCCGCCGTCAGGCTCGTGGTCCCAGCTCCTTTCTCTTCAACCCCTTTCCCTTCGCTAGTCTCTGCCCAGCAGCGGTCTTGATACAAAGGAAAAGCCCGCGCAGTGACCACGAGGTTATCGCCAGCAGTGATCGGGCAAAGTCCAACAAGAAGCAAAAGGAAAAAAGAGCAAGGCCATCCTTCCCTCACCAGTTGAATCCTTTCACTCACATATTCTCCCTCCCTCTCTCTCTCTCTCTCTCTCTCTCCTCCACCCCTCACCGCCATCATGTCGTCTCCGCTGATCATCGACCTCTCCCGCATCAAGTTCACCCCGACCGGCCCCGTGCCCGTCCCACCCCCCACCACCTTCACCTCCACCTCGCTGCAAGTCAACCTGGCCTTCCGCATAACGCTGGCAATGCTCGCCGCCCTGGCCTGCGTCGTGCCGCTGCGGCTCCTGCACCGCAACGGCGAGTTCGCCGGCGTGGTGCTGGTGGCTAGCACCATCATCCTCAACCTCAGCATCGTGGTGAACGCGCTGATCTGGCGCGACAACGACACCGCAGGCTGGTTCACCGGCGTCGGCTTCTGCGACGCGGTCGCCCACCTGTCGGTGCCGGTGTACATGTGCTTCTACGCCGCGTGCCTCGCCATCATGAAGAACCTCGCCGACCAGGTGTCGCTGCTGCGCGCCAACCCGCTGACCGGCGAGGAGCGCCGCCGCCGCGTGTGGGTGCAGGCGCTGATCATCTTCCCCATGCCGCTCGTGCAGCTGGCCTGGTCGTTCCCGCTGTCGTACTTCCGCTTCGAGGTGCGCCCGGTCATGGGCTGCGTGCCGGTGTTCGCGCGCGCGTGGCCCATCGTCTTCTTCATCGTGCCGTCGATGGCCTTCTCGCTCGGCGCCGCCGTGTACGCCGCCATCACCTTCAAGCGCTACCGCAACCTCAGCATCTCGACCCGCGAGGCGCTGCTGTCCAACGGCACCACCATGAACCGCGCGAACCGCGCCCGCCGCCGCCTGTACATGATGTGCCTGAGCATCCTCGTCGTGTACGTGCCGATGCTGTGGCTGCTCGGCGTGCGCAAGCTGATCGACGCCATGCCGCTGACCTCGTTCGACTACCACGCCCTGCACCACACCCTGCACCCGCTGCCGTGGAACACCGTGGTGTTCCGCCCGTCAACCGACATCGACTCCGTCACCTTCAACATCCCGTATTCGATCATCCTGGCTGCGCTGCCGATCTTCCTGTATTTCGGGATCACGACTGATGCTGTCAACTGCTACCGCCGCATGCTGCTGGCCGTTGGCTGCGCCCGCCTGTTCCCGTCGTTGAAAGAGGAGTATGACCCCGATCGCACCCGCCTGTCAACCACCAGCCGCAGCCGCAGCTTGGTCGCCTCGATATCGTCGACTCTGTATGGTGTCCCTATCTCTCGCTCTGCGCTTTGGTGCATCTTCAACTAACCTGTTCTGCTCCTTAGTCGTCGTGCCCCGCCACCACGCACCGCCACCTCCGAAAGCCACACCAGCATGCTGACGGCACAGACATCCGCCACCACCACCACCCTGCCGAAGAAGCCCGGCTCCGTGCTGATCCGCACCGTCTCGGCCCCGCTGTCAACCCACTGGGTATCCACAACTTCTCGGATGCGTGACATCTGGTCCGCCGGCTACGCCCGGCTCTCCCGCTCGCGCCGGGGCAGTCGCCCCGATATTGAGGCGCCGTCCCCAGAGACTCCCGCCGAGTGCGCCGAGCTGCCGCTGGCTGGCCTGACACCTGTGCCTCATAACGGCGCCGGTGTACAGACTACTGTGTGGTCCTCGGATGCGCACTCGGCCTCGGTCGGTGAAGTGGTCGGCGAGGCAGTCGTTGTGCAGACACGTATTGCGCAGACGGACGCGCGGAAGGAGAGTCAATAAACGGGTGGAAGAAACGATGAAGTACGGGGACCTCACTCACAAACAGTCTTATTTGCTTCTCTTTCCTTTGCTTGCTTGTCCCTCTCCATGTATCATCTGGCTCCCTTACTCAGGGGTCTCCTGTCCTTCTAGATCCCCTTTTCTTTTGTTCAAACTTCGCTAGGTCATTGGCGTCAAGGAGTTATCATGAAGACGCAGTTCTGTCTCTGTTTTCTCTTCCAAAAAAACAGGGGCTTCTCCCGTCCATCCGTCAGTTGGTGTTTCTCGGGTCTCGTTGCCGCTCCGTTATTTCCTTTGTAGAAGAATGTCAATAATTGAATTCAGTATCACCACACTTTCCTTATTAGTCCTCTTATCTGAGAAACGCATGTGCCCCGTACAGAGTGAGTAATTAAAAGAATACATTTCCATATTCCCACGGGGACGAAGAAAAAGATAACAAGCAGAATAAGAACTGAACAGTAAATTTAAAAAAAAAGGGCAACAGTATAAAAACCACGAATACGTAAGATCCAGAAACGCCATGCCATGCCCGCCGCCAACAACCAAGTGCACGTGGTATCAAGCCTTAGAAAGAGCAAGTTCGAGATCGAGCCAGAAGAAATCAAGAAATAGGGG
>LNGL01000013.1:185820-204873 GCA_001510565.1 Knoxdaviesia proteae | reverse complement strand
GGGGGGGGGGGGGGGTTCATGAAAAGAAAGGGGGGATCAAGTGAAGGAACGAAGAAGGAAATTATATAAAAGCAACAGAAAAAAAGCAATCAAAAAGATCTGGGCTCGTTCTATACCACGGCCACGTTCTGGGCTACAGGCTCGGGAATGGCCACGCCGGACCGGGACTGGCCAGGCGTGCTCATTGCCACGGAGATTTCGGGATCGGGGATTTGGATATCAAGCTAGAAAGAGGGGATAGGAGCGGTTAGCAACAGATACATAAGCTCTGATGGCAGACAGTAAAAAAGGGTACTCACAGTCATGTATCCAGTCTCGCGTAACGAGATGATCTGCGGCACCATAAACGGCTCCGCAGTGCCATTCGTTCTGCGCATCTCCTTGTTCCATTCGTCAATCCACCGCTCCAGCCGATTCAGCCGCGACTTGATGGCCGTCAGCCCGAGGTCCTCCCACAGCCAGCCGGTGACGAGGCCCAGCGCCCCGTCAACCACATTGCGCCAGTTGTACGGGCTGAACGCCGGCTTCAGGTCGCCGTTGATCTTGTGGATGATGCGGCGGAACTCCAGGTCCGACAGGCCCGCCAGGTCGAGGATCTCCGGGTACAGGTTCGAGAACGCCGGCGACAGGTCGCCGTCGACGAGGAAGTCGCGCCGCACCCGGATAATGCGTGTGCTGGTGTACTCGCGCGAATCGAGCGGCACGTGCGGGTTGGTGTGCGGGTAGCACGGGTGCTGCGGGCCCCATTCGTCGTTCATGTCTGCGGCGACCTCTTCGCCCATGATTGACGAATCCGACGACGAAATGGCCGAGCCGATGCCGTCGCCGCCTCCAGGGCCGGACACATTGGACATCCGGGGAGGGAGCATGTCGGGGCCGCGTTCCAAGTCCTTGGAGAAGGACCTCCGCACGTCGTCGGCGGCGACGGTTGATGCATTAGTTTCGGGAGACATGATGTAAGCTTTGCCCTTGCCTTTGGCGCGAGCAGAAGATTCTAAAAAGGTTCCGGGGAGCTTATCGAAACTGATTCCGATAGGCACAGACTCAAAGTCTGAAGAAGGTTGGTTGGGAGATGAGGAGGGGAGTTCCACACGCAACGTGTGCGGAAGAGGCTGCTGCTGAGAGAGAGATGAGATTTGGTTCGGGGGAAGATTCGCCGATGGGGAAGCCGTGGCGAAGTCAGAGCCGGCGGCAACGTCGAGAGATTCTGGGGATCCCTTTCCGGACGTGGCTCCTGATTTTCCGTCGTACGAGTGCCGAACCGACGGGGGGAGACTGACGCGATGCTCGGACGAGCCGGCGGCACGATGTTCAAGTTGGAGGCTGGCGCGAGGTTGGGCAGCAACAGCGGAGGGTGCCGAAGTGGCAGCGGTTCCAGCGGCAGAAGCAACAGCAACGGCGGCGTGTTTAGCCTGGCGCTGTTCGGGAAGGCTTAGAAGCGGAAACTTGGATGCGGCTTGGCCGGCGGACGAATGACCTCGAGCGGCAGCAGCAGCGGCGGCAGATCCGTCGAGACTCGGATGCGAAAGCGGGACAGCTGGAGGCGGAGGCGGTGTCGAAGGGCGGCGAACACGGTATCTCGGCGGCGGGAGGCTCTGGGAGGGACGCGCAGCACCAGCAAGTGGGCGTGGGCGCTGATATTGGATTTGCTGGGGCTGGATCTGGTCGGAGCGCGGAGTCGAGTTCGTGGGATTCCACAGTCGGGCAGCGGTCTGGCGAGGGGGTCGGATAGCCGAGGAAGCGGCAGCGCCCCGGGTGCTGAATGGCGATCGCAGAAGAGCGTAGGTTGGGGTAGTCCACTGCTGGGGGACAGCAGCGGAGGCAGCAGTAGCAGAGGGCGGCTGATGAGGAAAATTAGTCGACGAGAACGTCGACGAGGCGATGGGAGATCCGGCAGTGGCGGGTCTCGCAGCAGCTCCAGACGTGGTCGGACGGCTGCGAGAAGGAGTGGTGGAATCCAGGGTCGGGGAAGTGAAGAAAGGCTGGCGAGAAGAAAACTCTGGCGGATCGAAAGTGGCTGGCACAGCAGTCTCGGGCGACGGCACAGGAAGAGCAGCCAGATGGGCAGGGCGGTTTAGCGCGTGGACATGGAACGGCGCATAGGTCAGGGTGGTGGTGGTGGAGCTGGCGGTAATGACAGTTGCGGCGGTGTCAACGGCGGCAGCGTGTCTGAAATCGGGAGTGACGGGAGGATGCGAATGGCGATTGGACGTGGGCGCTAGGGAGGTCTGAAAGTCGACGGTTGGAGAGTCCGAGAGTGCGTGAGAAGCCGTGGGAGGCAGACAAACGAAGCAGCCGTCGTCGATAGGACAGCCGCTGAGACGAGGAACGGTGAGGAGGCGGGAGGAAGGACGGCGTCGATAACGAGGGCGGCCACGGCAAGGAGAAGAAGTCGCGAACAGGAGTGGTCACGATAACGGCGAAGGCCACCAACACCGAAATGAGAGATATTACCAAATCTCCCAATCACACGGCAATGGCTACAGCACAAACTGCAACTGGTCTGTGACGACGATCTCAGGGGCGAGCGGAGCCTACCAGGGGCAAACGAGCCAATGGGATGCGGCAGAGCAGCACCAGCCGGGTGTTGAGACGAGGCGGAAGAAGAACTTGACGATGCCGCGGATTGGGTGGCACAACGGCGAGTCAACGGCAGCAGAAGCCCGAGAAGAAGAGTCACGGCGGAGGAGATAGACGACGGCCGGAGATCGGAGCCGGGAGCCGAGAGCAAAGACGGCACTGGTGACGAGAAAGCCGGAGGGGGGAAACAGGAGCAGGAGGAGGGAAACGGCGAGGAAAAAGATGAAGCGGAAATTGGTCGTGATGATTCTGCTGCTGCGTTCAAGCCACACAGTCTGCCTGCGCACAGATGCTGTTGGTGAAATGAGATGTGGCTGGTGGTGTGGCTGGTGCTTTGGCGCTTCTTCTCCCTTGTGGAGCTGGGGCGGTTATAGTGTGTTGACCCCTGGATTTTAGCGGTCGGCCCGCTAAATGCCAGCAAATTCGGCTGTGGAAGCCTGGCGACAGTTGCGCAACCTGCTGGAGCTGCACTGCACGGGTGGACGGACGGGCAACGGCCACGGCCGCGGCGGGAGTTGGTCGGGGCTGCGCCCGGGACGGAGGATGCCTCGGCGGCAGCAACGGCGGGAAGTTCGGTAGTGGTGATAGTGGTTGATTTTGCGGTTCCGGAGATCTTGGAGCGGTGCTCTCTCATGATAATTCTGATATGTCTTTGTCGAACAGAATGTCGTCGCTTTGTGCTCCTGGTCTCGGTGTTGGTCGGTCACGGCCACATGTTCGTTCAACAAGTCACGATAGAGTTGCAGATCGCCGAGAGAGAGGCTCACGGATTTTCTGTTTGTTTTTCTTGTTTTCAGCCGATGGGGCAAGATTGGTTATGGGTCCTGGTATCTCAGACTGGACGATCTTGTAACCTCTGCACAGAGTCAACTGTTTGATTTGGAGAGGGAAAGAAGATCAAGGAAGAAGCAAACACACGAGGAAAGGATTCAACTCTGGCCAAACCGTCAACTCGCGGAAAGGAAGAGACGAAGAGAGAAGGAGACCGATACCCGTCCTGCCTCGAGTACATATAGGTAAGAGTGACTACGAGTGATACCGTCATCCATCACAGGCCCAGCCTTCCAACCATGGACTTCTGCTCCTCCTCTCCCTCTCCCGGCTCGTCTGTTCCCCTCCTTCGGTCTGGCTCTCCCTGTTCTACATAACGTACGGCATATTTCCTTTTCTGCCTGACTTGCCATGATGAATGTTACCCCCTGGTTCAACTCTGCTCTGCCTTCGAGTTGTGGGTGGCAAGAAAGTCAGTCCCTTAAGGTCGACACTAGGAGAAAATTCAGCCATGTAAGATATCCGGCCGGGTCCCAAGCCTGTGTCTCTTATATACCCCCTTGATCCCTGTGTCCTTAGGAGGTTTCTTATTCTTGGTTTATGCTGGTGGGTAGAGAGAGAGAAACAACCACGGCACATATTCGATCGAGAGAGAGAGACTCGGCGAGACACATGTTATACGAGTGTGCACACACGCAATCACCGTCTGATGCGTGTGAGACCACGTTTTACAGCTTTCACTTCTCAGATCCGGTGTTCTAATGCAACAGGCTCGTCGACTTTACGCAACTCCCTCATGCGACTTTGGCTGTGGCATAAACTACTGGTCGTTTTGTGTCCTCTTCCCCCCCTTCTTTATCTGTCCCTGCACTCTGTATCAGGCTCCCTAGGTTCCCAGACTTGGCCTTTTTTCACAGCTTACCAAGAAGAGTTTTGTTCCCGTGGGCTTCGCCGTGAGACAGACGGACCTCCTTTTGCTCTTTAGGACTATCCTCGCTCGCCTGTGTTTCTCGCCGGTTCTCTGGCCGTCCAAACTCGGCCTCTCGCCCTTAGACCAGCGGGCCGCAACACGGACGTCTGCTCTCTCCTAAGCAGCGTCAATGCTCACATAGTGTTGTTGTTATTATTATGCCTTTTTTCTCATACTGTTCTGACTCCTCTGCTGCTCATACACACACGGCCTAATGCATTGATTCGATCTTTTCATCTGGTGGTGGCCCGGCGTTGGGTGTTCCAGGGATATCCACGCCTGTGCCGTGTTCTGAATCCTGTAATGTGTCTCTCCGCCGGTTTGACTATCCACCGCCTCGTTTACGTCAGTGGGAAGAGGGGAAGAGGTTGGAGGTGAAGGGAGGGTGTGCACGCTCTAAACAGCCAGTCCACGGATCCGCCTGTCTGCATATCCAGGTTCAACTTGCCCCAGGTCGCATTCGGACCTGGTTAGCGAAACGGGGTGCTAGGACCGACTAAAAATATATCACTTCTGCCCTGTGCACGCACGGTATACGCGGCGGGCGGATTGTACCCCTGGTTCCTGAATTAATTGTTTTTCTTTCGGGTGGACAGGCCGGCTTGCATCCGCTCTCCGCCCGCCCCATTCTAGGAAAAAAACAACAGTCAAATTGAATCTGGATTTATGCCGATACACACACACTCTCTCTCTCTCTGGGCCCACTCCTGTCGTCGCTTTTAATCAAGTTTGGTTGCGGTCCCCTGCGAGTTCATCGCACCGGCCCAGGCCACAGCAATTAAAGAAGTTTGTTTTTCTTCTATTTATACTTCCCACGATGCTTGTATGTCGCCTGCCGTGTATTCGAAGCGCCTTTGACGGTTCTAAGGTGGAAAAGCTTTCCATCTGAAGGCTCGGGCTCAGACCTGCCGAAGTGGCAGGTATATCCCAACCTTGAACGCGCCCATGAGAGCGTCCTAGCCACGATTACAACAGGTAAACGGTAAACACACGTCACCCTCGCGCGTTCTCTCATTTGGATTGCAAACATTCCACCAAATATCCTGCTGCGAGGAATTTGTCCGTTTAGGCGGCCTTCCGGAGCTTTCGGATGTCCCCTGCACACTTGTAATCGTGGTGATGATCCAGTTCTTCTTCTGTAACCTGTTTATCCCTAACGGGTAGATGATGTAGAGGAAATGCGGGAAGTTTCGGCGATATAACTGAGTAGAAAGTTGGCCGATAGCTTACCTACTTGTGATATAGTCAAACTTTCTGGCCATTTCACCAATATTCCAGGTATAGCTTGTGATTCGGTTCGTATTTAGGGTTAGGGTGTGGAGATGACGGAGGGAGGTTCTGGTAGTAGGGATGCTTCCTATCTGGAATATGAGCCAGAATTACGATCTTCATAGCACCGCAATGTTACTGGTGCTTGACTGGTGCCATACACTACACACATATGGTGTTTTGGAAGTAGAGGCGGCTGACTTCTTCGTGTGCCATCAGACAAACTAGTAATATCTCAACAGACACTTGTCTAAACCACGAAGCAGGGTGTAAGAGAAGAGACTTGAATCTGATCTTTTGCCGTACACGCAATACATGACGCCGACCTCGTTCAGTAAATGGCGTCTGCATATTCCCAATCCAGTACGCCATACACAGCACGCTCCCGGTATATCCCCCAAAGCGAAAGGCCTGCAATTTCCTGCACTGGCCGTTTGTATCGCCGCGACGATGCTGCGAACACCCACCGCTCGTTCGCATGCCGCCAGCCGGTGTGGCTATCCGCGGATCACGATACATGTCGCCATTTCGGGTTCCATTTGGCCGAACACATGGGTGTGTGAGAGTGAGTGCAAACGCAACAGCATGCGCAAACGGCGCACTTGGCCATCACAAGAACATGAAGTTGCGGATTACTTCAAACCGTGCCTATAAGATAACACCGAGGTATGCGGAGCACACGACATGTGCAGCTCCGTGTAACACCAATTTCATGCACTGGAAACAAGAAACTACCGAGACTGAACTCTGCAGCTTATGAGCGTGACGGCTCTATCAATGGATCTGGGTTGGTTGGGGTAGTCCAAGACGAGAGACACGCCCAAGATGTGGTGTTCATGATAGCCACTCGTGGTGAGCATTTCCTAGACAAGATAGCAGATATTAGCTATATCCCCACCAGTGGCCGATGCGTGCCGTGATTATATCCTGTCTATATGTTAGTTGTATTCCAAACTTCACATACCGTCTATCTGATCCGATTGCCTCTCACCAGCTCAGCCGCCAACCAGCCGCACACGAGACAGACTCGTCCAGTTGCACGCGAAGGGGAATCTCACTCGAGCACTTGCACGATATCATCGACTGGCATCGAGTTCCCACATGTTGTCACTCAGGCCTCCCAGAGTTGTCCACGTCCTTGGCTGTATGATTCACACAAAGTTCCCGCTCGTCAGACCTAGACAGGTCAGGAGGGTTTGAGGAGACGGCCACCAGACGGATGACACCGTTACACCTGTCATCCCGTAGCCTGCATGAAGCACACCTTTGATATTCCTCCACGACCACCTTATCCCCAATGAGCACTTGTCTAGTGGCCATTGAGCAGCTGTGGTCAGAGGACGATAATACTCGAATATGAATCTGACAACCTGAGCGAAGGCAGAGACCGTTAAGGAAACTTCAGCAAAGCCAACAGCAGCGTCTCGAAAGCCGATACCGCGTCAAGAGCGATCCCACAGCTCAGGCCGATGAAATAGGCAACACCCGCACTCGTGTCGGCAGGTTGGACTCGCACAGAGACATTCGTCTCAGAATTCGGGCCCGCAGCCCGTTGGAGGCTACCGCAGAATGCCTCATCGAGGTTAGCCGTCCATGGTGATAGTCCACATACACGCCATGCCAAGACATCAAGAGAGCGGGAAGAATGGAGGGGGCAGAAAACCCCGAGCCAAAAAGGACTCGAGAATAATGTTCTGGTCGTAGTGGTGAGCGGATCAATGGCATTTATGATGGAACGCTGAAGTCGCAGCTTAGGTGTCCATTTCACTGAACCGTCCAACAGAGGGCACGACATGAGAGCAGGTTTCACTGGAACAACTGGCAGAGTCTTCCTGCTGTGCGGATGATGAGCTGGCCAATACTTACCGCAGTTAGGGTCTTGCTTTTGATGTCCGAAACACGACCCACCAGAGCAAAAAAGGAGGAGAGTCGTGGTATCGGACTGTTTGAGTTGGGATGACCAGCCAACGAGTGACTTTGGGGTGTTCGTGTCTCTCAGCGCCATGCTGCCACCTCAGAGAAGCCAGCAAAAGCCAGCAAACACCCAAACTCGCTGTATATAGGTCTTGTATCGGACCTCGGGGGAATATAGAGGTCAAGCTTCTCTGGTCAATAGGGAAGCTTCGCCGCCCGGAACCTCTGGTATCAAGACGAGGAAGGTTCAGGGAAACCAGCCCGGCCGCGCGTATGGTTTTGGATACTGCTTTTTTTTTCTTTCCTGAGGAGTTTGTCGGGGGGTCCAGGCACGAGGCGTTGATTCTCTGACTCGACCCGGCATTTTTCCTTCTGTTGGTGTGCTGTAGGCCCGATTTCACTCCCCCCCCTCGTGTGTGACGAGATGAACAAAGAAACATCAGATGGCAGATGCTAAGCCTCAAGTCAAAGCGAGCATTGTATTCTGGCCAGACAGAAGAAAGGAATTCACATTTCGCATTAATTCGGTCGGAGTGGCCGAACAACTCCCCTGGAAGACTTTTCTTCTAGAGCGGCGAATTTAGACCATGTTCGCATGAACCTCCGTCGATCCCTTCGTCCCAGGTGAACCGGCCCCCAATCCGCAGGTGGATCCATGATCTGGCTCTTGGGAGGCTAGGCCCTATCCGGGATTCCGTTTCAGGGCTTTTCTGATCGGAAGTGTTGGATGGCTGGGCCGGATCAGAACCAGGCTGCCTGTGCTGAAAATACAAGATATGAGGTCGAGATTGTGTGTTGTTGTGTGTTGTCGTCCATGAATCAAGGATCACGGCCCTATCGTCAGTTCAGTGTTAGGATATAAGTCAACGATCCAGGTTGGACAAACGGTGACAGCGCCATTTCAGTGGTCGCCAATGTGCAACTCTGTTCCCGCATCAAATGGCACACAAGAAGCACATTCTTGGTGGATCCGTTCCCCCTCAGGTCGTTGCTGTCGTCCAGATGCGGTAAAGCTCAGGGGCAGGGTAGCATTGGAAATTTTGAGTCTGTGGGTTGGCGTCGATACTTCGCTGCAGAAGGGCTGAGGTGGAAATTTAGACTTGTCAACGTCAGAAAACAACCACCGACACAAGGTATTACCGCCCAGTATTCCATATGTCCTGGGGGCGATAATGTGGCATTTTATAATTCGTTTTCCCGGGGTGGCACTTCACTGACAGCAGAGGATTTGCGTGATTCTGGCGTATCATTTTCGTTTTGCTGTCAACGGTGGCTGCGGAGGGGGCTGAAAGAGAAGAGTGATGAGGTTGGGAAGAGAAGAAAAGAATGCTTGGAGATGAATCTCACGATGAGTTTGGGCATGTGGCTTAAGGAATATTCGCGCAGCAAATTTGGTGGTGGTGACTAAACTCGAAACCTCGCATATGCAATTAAGCCGTAACCTACAGTTATGAACGTATCGGGGTTGTTTGTGGGAAGGCAGGCGACGATCTATGGGGCCAGAACTGACTGAGGCAAGACCGAACGAACGCTGCTTCCGTGGATTCTGGACGTGATCGCCGTTTCTGCGGCGTCGACGAATATGGAAGTCACGATGACTCGCTTGCCTTTCTTCCAGTCTTCCCGGATCTTCGTGAGTTTGAGTGGCCAGTTTTGCTGTTCCGAAGGAAGTTGCGTCCATCGAGAAGCCAGAGGGAAAGAGCGGTTTGTTGCATATCTGCTGTTGCATATATATATTTTTTTAGCCCAAACGAGGCACCCCGTTACACGTGATGATGGTAGTTCGGAAGAGTCGACATCAAAAGGGACAAATTCCTCTGCCCTAACTAAATGCCTTCTTATGATCTTCCGAAATATGCACATTGCAGCGCCCTCTTTCAGCTTCATCAACTTCTCGTAGCTCTCGCCATCTTTTCCGGTTGAATACCTGCGCCATCCGCGAGATTACACATTACGACATATCATTCCCGTGATTTTCCTTTTTCTCTTAAACCCCTGGCTTGCTACGAGCACTTGACCTCCGGTAGCGATGTTATGCTGTCAACTATTTCTCCTTGCCAAGGTCCGTACGTGGACGCATGAATGCCCGCTAGCGAGCTGAATCCCCGGCTCATCCGTTGGCTGTCGAGTAACCCTTTCTGGGGCCAAATCCGTCATTCTTGGTCCTGGCATAGGCGGACTGCCGTGATATGGCAAATGGCCAATAACAGCACCCGATCATCCCACCAACGAACGACAGCAATGTGATGGAGACGCCCCTCTTTGTGGCCGCTATATGATGATAAGGCAAGTCTCGGCCCATCTTTCATGAGTTGATCCAAACTGGGGTGGTTTCACGCCGCCACTGTTTCTCCCGCGAACAGTTCAGTTCAAGGTTTAGAACTGGTTTCTGTGTACGTGTGCGAGACTACGAACGAACACACATTCACCGCCGGTTCTCCCTGTGGTGGTTGCTTTTGCATATTAGCTGGAAGAGCAAATGAAAAGCCAGCCGCTCCCTAAAGCGCATGTTCAGTGTTGCTTTTCCCCCCCACTCGATATCATGAGTATCACCATCCAATGGCGCTGGCTGTGTGACCGACGAATGTGTGGAACTGACAGACTCTCAGAACATCACAGGTCCCGCCCCGCCAAATCCCCGAAATTTAAGGCATTGGCATAAATCCTCGCTTGCCCTCGATCCTTTGATACGGTTTTCGAGCCCTGCACAAACTGCGGTTTATTGCCCCACTTGATGCCCCCCAACTTTATGCACACTCTTCAAACACTTGTGCTTGGTTACCGACCCTTGCACATCGGTATTCAGCCACTTCAACCCCCTGCAGGGTGTGATGGGCCCTGGAACTCCAGGCCTTTCTTCCAGGAGGGTTTGGCAATTGACAGCCGGAGAAACCTTTGTGAGAGACAGTCAACGAGAGAGGATGAGTGAGTCGTTTTGTTTTATCACGAACTGCCCAAGCCGGCCTCGAAAAGTGGACGTGTTGTTTACACGAAAAAGCTGCAGATACCCCTCCGGCTCAGACAAATTATTGATGTGGGCCTGATAGTGAGCAGAGCTGGTTCCTGACAGACAAGTTCGTCCTTATGTCGAGTTGGTCGGCGCCAACTGCATTAGCTCTTCGCTCTCAAGTTCAGCACAATTTTGATGTGCAGCTACTAACCTAAATTTTTGGGGCTTTTTCTAGACCATACACGACCTAGCCTCCCATCATCTATGCACCGAACTTATCGGGTCCGGATCTCCAATTCCCCATCGGCTCAGCTCGCCTCTACGCGTGTTAACTCGAGATTTGTCGACGTCCAACGCGATGTGGTCTAGCCTAACAAATCCGCGCATCCAGTGACTCCAGCTTCATTTCATTTGTGGCCACAGAAATGCCCTAGTTCCAGGATTTGCTTCTTCCGTCCTCGATATGCGCCAATAGAGCCAAGCGTGTTTAACGGCGGTCAGATACCGGATGCCCCGACACTGTGGCGTTTTTTGGAGCCAAAACACTCCCTCGCTCCGTTATCTGCCTTTTCTTTTTCCTCATGACTTGCAACGGATGAGACACGACGGCAGTGAGTGCGCTGGCTGTTCACTAACAAGAGGGCCGTAAGATATAGGTGAAGTATGCAGAGCTTCAACCTCATACTGAACATAACCCACGAGATACCACCCACCCAAATTGCGAGAGGAACTCTTCATCCGTGCAATCGATAGGCATTTCTCGTTACCCCTTGCTCTCGGTTCTTCGAACTTCTGGACGACAGGAGTGTCTGCCACCCCCGTCTGATTGGGCCGCACCTACAACATCTCATGGCCCCAGAAAACCGCAACACCCATTGGCAGCCTGGTCCACCACTCCCGTCATACCCAAAGCTGGAAAGAGAATCTGACAAAATTGGCCTGTACTCCCAACGGGCATATTCCTGCATGATATGCTAGCCTCCGTGGGCAAAAGAAGAACCAACCAAAAACTCACACCTCTACAAGGGGAGTGCGCGAATCAATATTACAGGCATCAATACTATCGTGGCCGGGTCCAGTGAAACACCTTTCAGCCGGAACCCCAAGCTGCCCTAACTCAACGTGACGAACTTCAACTATGGGATACCATATTCCCCAGAGGTGTGCGGCTCGCGGTGATCTTTCAACCTCACACACCCCCACTTCTGAGCCTGGCTTCGGTACAGCGAAAAAGCCAGCACGGGTTTGATCGACTGCTGGCCTGGCCAACTCTGTCTGTCTATACCCTGGCCTTTGGTGGAAATGGTGTAAGTCCCGCCAAGTTCCACCACCCCCCCGATCAGAGCCTGTTGTCGGGAATCAACCTCTCAAGACAACGAGGGAAAAAGATATGGTTCGCTACGGTTGTATCTGGTGGTCCTGCTACTGATTTCCCTTGGCGAGGTGTTTCTTCTGGCCATCATATATGCACGAAACTGCCTCTCCTCTCCCCGTAGCCTTGACTTCTTCCCTTTTTGACTCTTGAGTCTTCTCCTTCATCCATCAACATAATTCATTCATTTCTTTGCCAGTTTGGAGGTGTTTTGCTTAGCTTTTGTTGTTGGTGAAGTCAGTATTATATTCATTCGTTCTATTTAATCTTTTTTTCTGTTGCATTTACATTGCCCTAATTCATCCCACCTACGTCCCTCGCTTTGCATCTATATACCGGTCACAAAATCGTCTCTTCCCCTCGGTGACATCTCTCGAACCACTTGATACCCTTTTGCTGTGTTTCTTCATCACAAATCTCTTTTGGTGACCCCTTTACTATATCTGAATCGATAATGTTTACCTGAACCGGTTCTCCCTGGAGATCAACGACTTCCCCCCCAAATCAGTTTAACGCCGCGTATTTCTGATCTTGTTGCTCTTCATCTTTCTGCCCAAACTTTTCGCGACTGAGACCTCCCCCTCAGCATAATATTACACTCCACCGGCACAATGCTGCTGCGACGGACAGGTGCTCTCGCCGTCCTGGCGTGTGTGCTATGGACACAATCAGCTACCGCCGGAGTTGCACTCGAGCGACGACAAGCTACCACCACACCAGCCTCCATTACCCAGACCACGACGCCTACTTCATCTCCGCCCCGGTTTGGGACCGCTACTACTGACGAGACCGAGTCGACGGCCACTATCACCGAGAGCCCGGATATTTCGGCCTCGGCCACGGACGAGTCCGTCCATGTTCAGACGACCCTGCCACCAGACCTCGGAGACACCGATGAGAGCGGCAAACCAGACGGTAAGAGAAGCCCCGATACAGTCCTACCATCACCAAATACTAATGATGGGGAATCTAGATTCGGAAGAGAGCTCTGGAGAGACACTACCACTGCAACCCAGAGTCACACCAGGGTATGGAGTTGCTGGGGTAATCCTCCTCGTATCTGGCGCTGTTTATAGCTTCTACAAGAACACCTGGTTGCAAACCTTCTTTGCCACCGCGTACTTGGCCAGTCTTGCGACGAGCGTCCTCATTATCTACGTCATGACGGTGCCCGTGAAGGATTCCATCCAAGGAGCATATGTTGTGGCTATTGTCATGACGGGCACGATCTTGGGTGGCGTCGCCACGGTATTCAAAGAGATCACGGAGGGCCTTGGGTGCATGTTTGGAGGCTTTTGCATTAGCATGTGGCTTCTGATCCTCCAGCCAGGCGGTCTCTTGGAAGCAACATATGCCAAAATCATCTTCATCTCAGCCTTTACGCTCGGATCCTTCTTCTTCTATTTCAGCCGCCTTACCCGCGACTGGGCGTTGATTGTCCTCACGGCCTTTGGTGGAGCTACTGCTACCGTGATCGGAATCGACTGCTACAGCCGCGCTGGAATGAAAGAGTTCTGGGCGTACATATGGAACCTCAATGACGACCTGTTCCCGTTCGAAACCACGACGTATCCGATCACGAAGGGGATGCGCGCCGAGACCGCTGCGATTATCATCTTGAGCATCGGAGGAGTGGTGGCGCAATCGAAGCTGTGGAAAAAGATCCGGGAGCGTCGCGAGAAGAAGGATGCCGAAGATGCTGCTGCCCGGGCCGACCTGGACCGGGAAGATGAGGCTGTTGGACGCACCGTCGAGCAGAGAAACGCTGCTGAAAGAGTCGCGTGGGAGCGCACTTATGGCGGCGATGGCGTCGCTCGGGAACCACCAGCCAATGGCCGCGACTCGGGGGTGTTTGATGTTTCCAGTGAGAAGGCCGAAGGCGACTCGCCTAGCACCCTTGGCAGCAAGCGGCCCCTCTCGATTCGGGAGAAGCCCACCGGTGCCGAGATTGTCGAGCTTGGCGCCATGCCCGCGCCGAAGCCAACGCCAATAGTGATTGACACCGATGCCGAGATCCGGACAGTCGCTGTTCCTGAAGTGGTACTACCACCCCAACCCGCGGCACTGATGCTTGCCGGACAGGAGAACGACAGTGCGGTGACCATTCGTGTGGCGCGCGATGAAGAGCCCGAAAACACCGGCCGAGAGTCTCTGGAGATCAAGGACCCCGAAGAGCTTGCGTGGATCAAAGCCAACATGTCGAAAGCCACCATCGTTGCTCCCGAGCCCCAGGTTATTCCGCTGCCGTTCAAGGTCACCGATGATCTGGACGACGAAGACGCGGAGCACCAGGCTGGCGATGACCGGTCATCGGTTGCGACTTTTGCTGACGACGATGTCAACGTTCAGGCCGGTGTCGGCAATATCCGCAACCAACAAGCTAAGCGGTCGTCTATCGCCAGTCTCAAGCGGTTGTCTCAAGGTTCCAAGGCTCTGATGCGGAGTCTGTCGCAGCGGTCACAAAAGAGCCTGAAGCCTGTGGCGCCTCCGGCCGACGAAGTGGTTGAGGAAGAGGAACTCGTGATTCCCCACCATGCTCGGGATGCTGACAATATGTCGTTGGCTGCCACCTTCGACGATGCCGAGACCTTGAGCCGCCGGTCGAGCATTGCTTCAGGCTTTAGCGCTGCGGACAAGAGACATAGTTCGACTACGGACCTGGGAGCCGAGATTGAAGGCATTGAAGGGGCTGCAGAGGAACCTAAGAATCGGCGCGAGTCGGCAGAGTCAGTTTCGACTGGTATTCTCAGAGACGAACAAGCGGCTGAAGCCGATGTAGCGCCGAAGACTGAAGCCGAGGCCGAAGCAGCACTAGCAGACGAGGCAACCACGGAGATCAAGGACCCGAGCACGGCTTCCGCTCGCAAGGCGCGATCGACAGTGTCACAACGATCCGCACCAGCACCACTGACACAAGATGCGCTGCCCGATGCGCTGTCGCGCACTGCTCTCAAATACCGCACCAATGAGTGGGTCAAGCATTCGACCTCGGCTGATACTCCGGAGCAGGAAGAGTTGCAGCTCAGCGAGTACCCGGCCGAGACCGGCAGCGGTGACAATGCCAAGCCGGCTGAGGTTGCGGCCCCTGTTGATGTGGAGGATCTGAAGCTGACGGCCGAGAACGGCACACCGGCGCCGGCTCGTGTTGTCAGCATGGCGATTCGGCCACAGTCAATCCTCTCACGGCAGGACTCGCGCCAGTCAATGGCGCCGGTAGCCATGGCGACAAACATTCCTGCCGGATACGCGCAGGATGGCTCCGCCTTGTCGCCCGGCCTCATGACTCGATCGTCTTCGGCTACCGGCCACTTCCCGCCCAGTCAGAGAGGATCGGTGGCCATGTCTGTTGGTGAGGCCGCTTTCCGACCCCCAGTTCCGGGAGTGATGTCGTACTCCAGCCCGCAGACGTTGATTGGACAGCGCGAGGCATTCATGCGACACAAGAGCATGGGAGTTATGGGACCAATGCAGCCCGGTTCGGGCATGGCGGCGGACACCGAGTCGTTGTACAACCACAACGGCTATGGTCCGTACCTGGCCGGAACCATTCCCGGTGTCACGACTGACGACACTGACGAGATCCCGCTCAGCCAACGGCGTGCTCTAATTCGCCAGAGCAGCCAGATGGGCATGTCTGTGCCGAAGCTGGGGGTTGGCATGCGCTCGTCCAGCGCGCTGTCGTTGCGGCCTGCAGCGAGCGGACTTGGCGAGACCGGGGCCTTCAATTCGCATCAGCCACAGCGGATGTCCAAGGCGATTGCGGCGGGCGTGCGTGAAGCACAGCTTGCGAGCTTCCGCCAGAGTGTGCAGATGGACCTATGGACACCGCCGGCGGTAGCAGCGCCTGCGCCGGTTGTGATGCCGGGCCCGCTGCTGGGAGTCGCGGGAATGAGCCGGGACGCCGAGGTGCAGCTGTCGATCGACCGCCAACGCAGCATCCTGATGGGGCAGAAGGAGGCCGAGGCGAAGCGGCGGGAACGCGAGCGGTGGGAGAAAGACCAGGAGGAGCGGGCGTTTGACGAGCACATGCGCATGGGCAACATGCAGGAGGCTCATCGCCAGGCTTTGCGCAAGATGCAGAGTGTGGTTATGGATTCGAAGTAGTAGAACGGGCTTTTCACAAAACAAAAAAACAAACAAAAACAAACATATTTGGAGCTCGGGCGAGCTGGGAAGGGGACTGGGATACACGATAGACAAATGGCTCATTAGCGGGAATGTACTGGGATATGAGAGGGACTCACGGATCTGGATTTAAATGTTGTACTATACCTTACTTGCGATGCATAATCTACGAAGGATACATTATCACTCACGAGGGCCCCAAAGTGAACAAGACCTCGGTGGTTGTGCAAGAGGGAGGGGAAAGCCGGGAAAGCCGGGAAAGCCGGGAAATCCGGGAAAGCCGGGAAAGCCGAGGTGTGCGCCGGGCCTCCGGGCCGGAGCCGAACCCGGCGGAGCTGTACGACATACATCGTGCTGTGGTTTCTGGATAGTGGATAGATGGAATCTCCGGCAATAGCCATGGCCGCGATATATCCGAAGCCGGGCCCACAGCCAAGGTTCTTGGCGACCTCGACACAGCAAAAGGCACGATGCACGATATTTCCGNAAGGAGGAAAAAAAAAAAAAAGAAAGAAAAGAGGCCTGAAGGCAAGGCCGTCTTTCTCCTCTTTTCCTGTCGTGTGCTTTTCTCTCTTTTATTTCTCTCTGTTATTTCTGTCTCGGTCTCTTGGCCGCTGCTATCGATCTCGTCTCCTGATAAAGACCGATCTAGAGCAATTCGATAGACCCAAACTGTGGAGAGCCGCCTAAACAGGACTCCTTTCGATTTCCAGAAAAACCGTCTCCCCCGCAATGGCCGACGCTCCGGCACAACCGGCGGCGCCGACTCCGGCAGAGCCGGCGACGCCGGCGACCGGGCGGTGGGCCCGCACGAAGCGGCTCGCGCGGCAGACCGGCAAGTTCATCCTCAGCCAGTACCTGCTGATCGGGTTCGGGCTGGCCGCGCTGTTCGGCTACCTGTTCCCGGGGGTTGCGGCGCGCGGCGGCACGATCCGGTCGGAGTACACGGTGCTGTACGGGGCGGTCAGCTTCATCTTCCTGGTCAGCGGGCTGCAGCTGTCGGCCGAGAAGCTGCTGACCAACGCGGCGAACTGGCGGCTGCACATGGTGACGCAGGGCGTCAGCTTCCTGATCATCCCGGCGATCCAGGCGGCGGTGGTGCACATTGCGCTAGCGGCCGGAGCGGCGCGCTCCGGCACGATCGAGGTGTCGGTGCTGACCGGCATGATTGTGGTCAGCTGCCTGCCGACCACGATTGCGTCGAACGTGGTGATGACGCGCGGGGCCGGCGGCGACGACGCCGCCGCCATCGTCGAGGTGGTGATCGGGAACGTGTCGGGGGCGTTTGTGTCGCCGTTCTTGATCTACGGGCTGATCCCCGCGGCGGCCGAGTTCGACGCCTGGCGCCCGGCCGGGCCGTCGCAGCTGGGCAGTATGTATGCGTCGGTGATGCGCCAGCTGGGGCTGAGTGTGCTGGTGCCGCTGGTGGTGGGCCAGGGGCTGCGCTTCGTGTACGCGAAGCAGGTCGATTGGGCGCTGCGCAAGCTGTACCTGGGCAAAGTGTCGACGGGGTGCCTGGTGCTGCTGATCTGGTGAGTGGCCCCCCCCCTCCCCCTCTCCCGAGTCCCGGAGTGGAAAGCCATCGACGCCGGAAGCCTGCTAATGTCGAGATGTCCCGCCGCAGGACCACCTTCTCCGGCGCCTTCAAGACCGGCGCGCTGCAACTCACGCCGGCCGGCTCGCTGGTGTTCAACCTGTGCATGAACGTGGCGCTCTACTTCCTGTACACGGCCATCTGCCTCTCCCTGTCGCGCCCGCCGCCGCGCGCCGTGTCCGCGGTCAACCGCCACGTCGAGAAGGCCGCCGCCGCCGCACACCTGCCGGGCGGGGTGCGCCGCGCACTGACGCTGCGGGCGATGCCACGGCGCCAGGCGGTGGCGGTGTGCTTCTGCGGCGCCGCCAAGACCACCAGCCTGGGCATCCCGCTGGCAGCCGCCATGTGGCACCAGGCGGATGACCTGACGCTGGCGCGCGTGCAGGTGCCGATCCTGCTGTACACCATCGAGCAGGTGTTCATGGCGCAGTTCTTGGTGTATGTGTTCAAGCGGTACATCAAGCGCGATGACAGGGAGGCCGCGGCCGAGGAGGAGGAGGAGGAGGAGATGGTCGGGGCTGTAGGTGCAGGTGAGGGAGGTGGACGTGGGCGTGGAGCAGGAGGAGGAGATGGTGGTGGTGGTAGTGGTGGCGATGGTGTAAGCGGGGGGGAGACGCCGCGGGAGCTGGAGAGTGCGGCAGAGGACGAGGCGGTTGGGAAGCAGGCTGTGGTGGTTGATGTGACTGCGACGGGGCAGGCCGGGACGGCGGGGACGCGGTAGCGGGGTGGAGATGATGGAGACGGGAGAGACCGAGAGTGATGGATGGTGTGGCTCGAGAGGTGCATATAGAGCCGAACTTGTCGATCTACGCATATACAGACACATGCACATACACATACACATACACATACACATACACATGCACATACACACATAGAGTTGGAATAACCAAGACACTCTATCTCACTGACTTGTACTGAAACACCGCTCGCTATGAGTTCGGGTCCAGATACGGACGGCTAAGCTTAACACAAGATACCACCACGCAAAAAACAAGATGCATCCACATACTCAACATATCTCTCACTCCTTCTTCGTTCCGAACGTCTCACCTCCACTCTCCAAGAAGGCCGCCTCCTCGGGCGTGGGCTCTCTTCCCAAGTGCTCATTGCGGTGCGGATACCGCCCGAACCTGCGGATCAAGTCGGCGTGGCGCTCTTCAAAGCCGATGTGGGAGTCGACAGTGGCGCGGGCCTCCTCGCCGCCGTCCTCGATCTCATCGTCGACGTTCTTGCGGAACGCGCGGAGCCGCGCCGCGCACAGCACGTGGTCCTCGAGATACTCCGAGTGCTGCAGCGGCATGTAGAACCACAGCCGCAGGACCACCGACGTGCGCACGGCATCCGCCTCGTCCAACAGCGGCGGCGGCGCCGCGAGCAGCGTGCGCACCACGGCGCGCGCCAGCCGGTCGAAGTGCGTGTAGATGCGCGCCTGGTCGTCGCGGAAGATGTTGCGCGGGTACTGGTCGAGCAGGAGCACCAGGCCCAGCGTGTCCAGGGCGGCGGCC
>LNGL01000013.1:160605-185642 GCA_001510565.1 Knoxdaviesia proteae | reverse complement strand
GCGCGCTCGGCGCGGCCGTGCAGGCCGAACCAGCGCGCCAGGACCGAGCGCGGCACGCTGCAGGCGCCGGCGATCTCAACGCCGGCGAACCAGTGGGCGCGCACGTCGGCGTACAGCGCGGAGTTGAAGACGGCGCCGTCGAGGGCCGGCATTGCGGGGGAGGAGGATGTGTACGGCCGGGCGTGGCGGCAGCGGAGAGGCGGGAGGGCGGTGAAGGCCCGGCGGGCGCGCGGGCGGAGGCGAGCGAGGCGGCAGTGCAGGCCGGCGATGGGCAGGCAGGAAGCGCGGGGCAGAGGCATGGCCCGGGGATCTAGGTTCCGGGGCACGGGATCGGGATCGGGATCGGGATCGGGGGAAGATGGGTTTGGAGAAAGCTAGACGGCCGGGAAAAAGGAAGCACGCAAGTGAGGAACTGAAAAGAAATGAAACGACCCAACCAAAAGATAAAACCCCCCCAGACTTGGAGTTTCTTCTGCGGTAGCAAGCATCGCAGCTTTTCGGCTTTAGCATGGGTGTCCGGTTTGTGCTAGTGTAACCCTAAGCATTCCCGACTAACCCGAACCTGTGGGGCTCCCGAGCCGGAGAGGGGGGCCGATGCAGCAAACGGGGGGACGCAACCAACGGCAGATGAAGGAACCGGAGATATGCATGGTGGCATATGCAGTGATGCACACGCGTCAACACCCGGCCATCTCACACAGTCGCTCGTTTGCAGGCTGTGTCAGCATCGAAGAATCTGCCCCCAGCCAAACCTTGAAGCCATCGCCATCATTCCGGCCACTGGCCAGTTCCAAGCTGTGATGTACCAGTCGATCCAGCCGCAGAAGCACGTGAACTGCCCTGTTGTGCCCATCAGTGGTGACTGGAATCTGGAGGCTCACAAAAGTCAAGCCGGGTTTGGAGGCGTTCGTTCCCTTGGACGAAAACGGCCGGAGAGTCACATGCTCAGCACCCGTGATCCCGTCGCTGCAGTCAAGACGAAATCCCCTCCGGTCTTATGCATGCCTTTCACATTCTTCCCTCCTCTCATCTCGGCCCTCACGGCTGACTACATCCACCCAACTGTACTCAACCACCCGCTCGGCCATACAGTTTGCTCCAGTCTCATTTTGCCGCGTCCTGGATCAAGGTCGCCGCAACCGGAGTCCCGGGGAAATCCAGGTCCTCAACCTCCTGCGACGGCAAGCTATCCGCCTGCCACACCATCAGGAGAGCATTGATGCAATCCTCAAGGTTGACGACGACGGCGGCGCACTCCCGGATGCTGCTATGGTTGTCTGGGCATGCTGGGCCCGCATCAGGCGCGGTACCATGGACGATTTTTCCAGTGACGCGAAGGCCACTGGGGATGGCCGCCTCCCTTTCTTCCATGCGGTGGGCTTCCACATGACTCAACACCGACCTGGTGCCGGCAGCAATCCGGATCGCGTCGGGAGGGAGGCAAAAAAGGTCTGTTGTTCTCCGTGTCTAGTCAGCCGCTCTTCTCGACCGCGAGGCAGGCCGTCCCGCTCACACGCCGTTTCTCATCCTTTAGGCCACACTCCCCAACCCGGGTTCGCCGCCCGGATGGCCCATTGCAAGACAACCGATGCGTCACCCGCGAGATCCACGACGACACTGGATCGCCCATCCAAACTACATATATACCAGTGGAAGCCATCACTAGCGAGATCCGCATCGTGATGTTTGACGTGGGGCATGAGATGAAGACTTACCGACTGGCTGCCCCCAGCCTACTGTCACTCAAGACTTCGTCCCTGGCACCACCGCACTCTTGTCAGGATTGGCTATGCGAAATATGTTAGACGTTTCTACCGCTCCAAGCAATGCTAAACGTATTTGTCGGGGTAAAGAAAAATAGCTAGACGACATAGCTCCCGGTCGTATAGTCGCATTCTATCCTATTCTATCCAGCATTATATATACTCAGTAATAGCTCACAGAGAACCTAAAACTCTTAAAAGTAGTAAGAGCTTACCTTAACATCCGAAATCGGATTTTTATATAATCAGAAATATCAACGACAACATGATCTCAAGAGAGAATAAAAAGGGAATTATCTTATCTACATACCTAGGTCACGTAAGAATGTGTTTTATAGTTAGCTTCCCACTATTTCCTCGATTCTTTTTAGAAGGATACAAAGTGACCTCTGCTTTCCTCCCTTCTAAGATTTTTCCTCGAAACTAAGTCGTTGCCTTCTTTCTTTCTTTTGTTCTTTTTTTTTTCCCTTTTTTTCCCTCTCGAAGAACTTTCTTTTTTCTATTCTCCTTTCATCCCGTTTCAACCCTATCGTTCACCTCAACTTCACTATTTGTTCTTCATCTTTTGTTCATCAGCCTTTTTTTCTCCCCTTTTTTTTTCTAGTACTCTTCTCCCGTTACCATTTCATCCCGATAATGGAGACTACCTCAGGCCATATGCGCGGAGCCTGCCAGTGTGGCAGGCTCCGGTACACCGTCAGAGAGCCGTTTGTACCGAATATCCAGCTTCGCTTCGACCGAGACATAAAAATGTGTAAGCTCTCCTCATCGGCCGCCGACCTTGCATGCGCAAAAGTCACAACTAACCCTGCTTTCCTTCTTCTTACCATATCCAGCTCATGGCCTCACCCAGTCCCTCGCGCCGTTTCTCCGGGTGCCCGTAGGCCAGTACGCCACCACCACTCACGCCCAGCACCCGGACGAGACGCGCCGGACGATCCACCGGATCTTCAACTTCCGTGGCGCGTGGGCCCCGGCGTCCACCCCCCTCGGCAGCGCCCAGCGCCACTTCTGTGGCTACTGCGGCGCGACGATCTGCTTGTGGGGCGAGTCGCCGCGCCGCGAGGCCGACTTCATGTGGCTCACGCTCGAGAGTCTCGGCCACGATGACACGGAAGACCTCGAGTTCCTGGACGTGGTCCCGGCCCTCAACGACGACCCCGCCGTGCCCCCGGTGCCCGACCCCCGCGACCCGATCCCCTGGTTGGAGCGTTGGCTCGAGGGGTCGACCCTGGGTCGCCTGCGCAAGCAGGACCACGTGGCCCGAGACAGGTCCACCTACGATGTCGAGGGCATGGCGGCCGGCGACGCCGCCACGCTCAGCCTCGAGGTGCTCCAGCTGACTGCGGATGACGAGGCCGATCTCGCGAGCGGCGCGGCCACTGCCATCCAGCCGTCGGAGGAGTCCGCCCGCAGCAAGAAGCGCAAGCTGGCCCTTGAGTAGGCCGGCCGCGACGGCCCGGTTTCGCCCTTCGTTTCTTTCCTCTTCGTTGCTCCGTCCCTCTTTCTTTTCTTTTTCTTGCTTCGGCTTTTGTCTTCGTGGTCGGCGCTGTTACCTTAGAGGAGGCGTGTGCTCCTCTTCACCTTCTTCAGTTTCCCTTCTTCTCTCCCTTTTTTACCCATTCACAGAAATAGACCTGATTCCCAGCGGCGTCAGCTTTCTTTTCATTCTCTCTCCTCATCACATCCATCACTGTCTCCATGTTCCTATAAGTCCCACTGCGACTCACCACCACCCACCACTCACACAACTCATCCCGGCACGTCCGATGTAGATTAAATGTCTGAATGAATTCACGTCCTCTTTTTTTCTTGTGTTTCTAAAATAGCCTGCGAAAGACTGCCTGTCTGGCCCGCCAAGTGACCCAAGATCGTCCCTCCCCCGGTGGTTAAGCGAGAGCGTAACTCCACACACACATACACATACAGAGTGGCGTGTTTCGGGTTAACGAGAATCTCCATGCCCATCTTTCTGCAGTCTATCCAAAAAGACGTGAACCTTGCGACAGTGCATTCTTCTAAAGTGCGCCCAAAATACCCAGAATACTCCAAAAAGGTAACATGTGTCCTCTTGCACGCCCAGCACTCAACAGTGGGTGGGCAATTTACCTCGAAACTCCCGGGGAGATCTGCGTCCCGCCGAAAGGATCTGCACTTCGGCTGTGGGATATATTCCTGTGCAGCCCCATAGATCTGTCTGTTGTATATTGCAGGAGCATGTTTCCTCGTCCCTTTTTTTTCTTTTTCTGTTTTTTCCTAGTCTGTCTGGCCCCCACCCAGTGTAGTCAGTGTGTGCGTGTGTGTGGAGTGTGTGGCTGCTGGTCTCAGACGTGCTTCCTGCGTGTCCGAGGTAAGTGGTTGCATAAACCCGCGAGCAGGATTGTCGGGAGCGACGTGCAGACACGGGCCTGGGCCAGCCAAGCCGCGAGTCTGGCCAAGGCAGACAGACACTGGCGAGGTGTCGGCTGGACGCCTGGCGCTGCTGGCCGGATGGCCGGCCCGAAGAGCAGCTCCACGACCCAACCCCGAACCCTTAACGTTGGAAGGGATCTCGTCGTTGTGCCAGCACGCTCGGGGATCTGTCGCCCTGCTGCGGTGGCGGCCCGGCCGCCGTCCCCGCGCTCCCCCAGACGTTCGTTGACCTTGTCACGGCGCGTGTCCGAGTGGTTCTCTGCAGCACACACATCTGCCGAAGCCCCATGAGAGTAGTCAGCTGGACACTGCGGCACCCCATCACAACAACTTGCGCAGGCCTCTAGTCCCATGTTTGCGTTTGTTTGAGAGGCGCCAGCAAGCACACCGGAACTTCGGATAGCGTTCCCCCTTCCCTGCCCTCTGGGGCTGGTCTCTCCAGATAACCCACGGGCCGGGGGGGGGAAGGCTATCTTATCTCTCTTTCCCCGGGATGTCTGGGAGCAGCGTCGTGGTCCATGGGATGTGGATCTGACGTTCGTGGCACGCGGACCTGTGCATGAGGCTGGCGGTACCCAGCATTCCCGCCGGGCATTTCAAGGAGATGAGGGAGTGTCGGGCGGAGGGCCCAAACTGGTGATTCTCGAAGAAGTTCCTCTGGTGCTGGTATCAGCAAGTCTTCACCCACCCGCACACAAACACAACCAAAAGGACCTTTTTGTCCAGAACCGCGGCAACAGAGAACCATGCATGGAACGTCCACCCGGATATTGCGACGCCTCGCATCGTATATGTGACACCGAGGCCAAACGGACCGCAATCTATCTCCATGAACGTGTATATACAGTGGTACGTCCATATATATATGTGTCTGTATATGTGTGTGTATATGTGTGTGTATATGTGTGTGTATATATATGCATGGAAACTGGCAGGAATAGTGTGGTTGTCGGATTCAGGACAGCAAACCTGTGCTATGGTATTTTTTCTCCTTCTGGTTGTGTATGTGTGTGTGTGTGTGTGTGGACCGGGCAATGGCGGCTGTCGGGTTGACGACACAGGAAAAGTCGAAGCACTTCGTTTCTTCTGACGGCGCACACGGGATGAAACTTGCGGCAAAATGTGGCCGGGAGAGGGCATAAAACTGGGGATGGGTGTTTTGCCTCCTTGTCCCCCTTCTTGTTTCTTGGTCGTCTATAGACACCGGGGCGGACGTGTAAAAAGGGCAAATCTGAACAAGACCAGACAAACAATGGGCAGCTTTGTGCCGGAGTTGTCGGGCACGCAAGCCGGTGCCGAGCGGAAAGGGCTATCTCAGGATGGTTCTGCTGAGGATCTGTAGTCCAGCTCTCGCCCTTTTCTCGCCTCTTGTGTTATGTATGGCGGGGGAAGACAGGTGGCAAGGGGCGGGCTCTAGCATGCGTGGAGAATATAGCCAGCCAGCTAACACAGCAGGATACTGTGTGTGTGTATGTGTGTGTGTGTGTGTGTGTGTGCTACCGAGACTGAAACCCACCTGCACAGGTTTCTCAGCAACCTGGCTGCGGGGACGAGGCGGCTCAACTGGGGGGGCAAATAAGTGCAGGTATGTCGGGGGAAAAAGGGAAGAGACAAGCACTTAAGATCTGGTGTCGGGGCCTAGACGAGACACGGCAGCCGGGAGGCTCGGAGGAAGTCCGAAAGGAAGGCGAGCATGGAAGTTCTGGAAGATACGCCCGCGCCGGGCTTTTATCGTGCCGCTGATGGCACACGTACCCGGGCTGCAAGGTGTGTGTGTTCTGTGCTGTGTGTAAGTGTACGTGCGTGCAGTGAGTCCCTCCGGCGGCAGAGAGCGGAAGATCGGGGCTGTGCGCGATACTCCCAGAGAGGGAAATGCAACAGCAAGAGGGCAAAAGAAACCGGACCTCGGTAGAACAGCGCGCGAAACAGGGAGGTCGAACTGGACAGGTGCAAGTCCCCAAACACCCAGCGCAGGCATTTACCCAAAGCGGGAGAGCAGAGCATGTATCAATTGGCGAAACCCGGTCAGCTTGCGGATAGCTTCGCCGGCTCCACGGCTCTCGCGTTCCGGCGACGAAGGGACAATGGCGCCAGACTCCAGCAAAAAGGAAGCACACGACGCGTCTTCGAAAAGAAGTATGAAATTTGCAAGATACCTCGGTTCGTACCTGCACATCTTGTTGGGTCCGTGTTATGACAGCCTCGTGACATCGAGCTGAAGATCCGGTATCTCAAAGCGGAGATTGGACGTGCCCATCTCTCCCGGAGGATGTTCCGGCCGGGGAAAAGAAAGAGCCTCTCTCTCTGTGGCTCTGCCTCTTGAGTCCACCCGCATGGAAGGAAGAAAAAAAAAGAGAAAAAAAGAAAAAAAGAAATCGGCGTTAACCCTAAGCGTCCGTCCGGACTCCTGTCACCGGTAATTTCAAGTCGCTTTCTTTGGTGGGAACAAGCCAGCATTATTCCTGATCTGCTGACGGACGGACCCTGTTTTTTTTTCTTCTTCTTGATTTTTTGCCTGCTCGACCCTCTTCGCAATGGCGGCCCGTGGATCCGCATCCCCCGACAGCGCCCATTTTGGGGAGAGGAACGCCAAAACACCGATGGGGCCTCGTCTCTCTCTCTCTCTCTCTCTCTCTTCCGGTCTTCTTGCATCTTGTCTCTTTTTTCTTCGTCGGCTTTGCCTGCGTCTGAGATGCACGTACGAGCTGGGTACGAGGACGGGATGTGGGCGAAAATATCGCCCCGTGATCGGGTGGGATGATTGGCCTTTTTGTACTTCTTTTTTTTTTTTTTGTTTTTTTGTTTTCCTAAGCTGTCGTTTGTGTCATGGCGGGGAAGACCCAATTGTGTCCCCCCTCCGGAATTTCGGCTTCTTCTTGTGCGTGTTGCTGCTGCTCTCATGAGGATGTCGGGGCTGGGCCAGGTGATGATGGTGGTATGGGCTGTTTGCTCAGCCAAAACGTGCACTGCTCTGTATACATAGAGAAAGTTATCAGGGTTTCCACGCACGAAACTGACAGCTGAGCGCGATCAGGTCAGTCCTCAGCAATCAGTACTACTAAGATGAATAAGATCGTCCCCCTGGAAGACACCACGCTTCCGAGTGGCCGCCCCCGCCCTTTCCACGCACAGAAGCGAACAGTCTGGCCGAATAGAACCGTCCAAACAAGTCGGTTCCCGTGGGGGGCATCCAGTCGTCCGTCACTTGTTCGACTCGGTCTTTCTCATGCAGTGGCTGAAAAAAAAAAAAAAAGAGGAGGAATCGATCCCAGTGGTGTGGGACTATCTCGCTGGTCTAATCCGGGGCCCGTTCCTGGCCAGAAATAACACCACCTCCAGGATTATGATGGTCAGAGAAAAGAAACATGGTCAAGAGACCATCCCTAAACAGGGGGCAGGAAACGGAAGATGGACGAACTGAGTATAGACTGCTTCTTGGGGGTCTCGCCTGCGAAGCTGGTCTTCTGGATAACACCCGGCCATGTGGGAGACCGAGACAGGCCCAAGTGAAGCCACCACAACACATGCAGTTGCTCTGGGCCCCGGGGGGGGACGGCCACTTGTCAGCTCCTGGCGAAGGAGAGAGAAAGTCTGGAGCTCCCGCAATTAGCATCGTGTTGTGTGCCAGGGACGGCCAAAAAGGCTTTGTGTGAAGAAAGAAGTTGTTTGTTCGTTGTTACTATAGCTTGTCGTAAGCTGCAGCGAGCGGGTCTGAGTGCTCTGCTCCCCTTCTGCAGTTGTGTGGTTCGGTATCAGTCATGGCCCGGGCCAGACTCGGTGGGAGGAAGGACACACACAAAAAAGCCAATCTGATATCGGATACAACCAGAATGAGCCGCATTGAACAGCTGAGAATTACCCGAAGCAATTCGATTAGAAGCTTGAGCCCGTTGGGCCCGAGACGCTCAATTGGAAGAACTCAGGCACACGAAGGAACCGGACCCCAGGAAAAAGTGCACACAGAGAGCCGGCCATAAGAATGCAGACACATAACCGCCAAAAAAGAAATCTGGGGGGAAAAGAGGCACATGGGGGAAAAGAAATAATAATAATAGTAGTAATAATAATAATAATAATAAAGGCCCGGCCAGCGGCTCGCGAGCCCGTAGCTCCGGTGCGCACCGGGTGAATTGTGTGTGTCTTTGGTCATTTGTCATTCCTCTTTTTTTTTTTTTCGGTCGTTCGTCTTCTCCTTCTTTTGGGTGCCTCCCCGCTGCGTGAGCTCTGTCCAGCAGGTTTAATGTCTGGTCCAACTGCACTTAGCCGCGGTCCTATCTCGTTGCCTTGCCTCGTCTTCTTTTGATCAACTGTGCTGTTCTGTTGTATCTCCTCAGAGACGGTACAGTACGTACCTTTCGCCTTCGCTTTTCCCGGAACTGGCCTCCGAAGCGGCGTAAAATTGAAATCAACGCCGAGCAAAGCATCGGTCGCGTGCCAAGCGGTTCTTCCTAACACCACCACCACAACGCATATTGCCATATTACTGTAGCACGTTAAGAGAGAGAGTCTAGTCTGGGTAACGGCGGCGTTTGGGGGCTCAGGAACCACCTATAGTAGCATGTGTATCGGGCTTTAACGAGCTTATATGGAACACCCTTGGCCGCTGGTATTATTGCCCGCAACAAGTTTCCGGCTACGGGGAATTTGAAACCACTGCCACACATGAAAACAGATTGCATGTTGCATGCACGAGAAGAGACAGATTCCTGCCACAGCAACCAACGAGCCTCCATGAGGCCGGTCCGTTGTGGCATTGAGGGAGGGCACTCGATCTGGCTTCTTGGGGCTCTTGCCCTGGTGGGGGGAGATTCACCACAGAAAGTCAGAGGGGAGGAAGCAGACCACATAAGATATAAAAATATAAAAGAACAGAAAGAAAAGAAAAAAAGAAACAGAAACAGAAAAAGGCTTGGGCGTCTTCTCCACGTTTTTATGGTTCCTTGCCTTCGCTTTCCCCTGTGGGGGATCTCCCCAGACCACTCACTCACTGCCTGCCAGCAAAGAAAGAAAAGGGGACACCGTCGTATGTAATCACAACACCATCCCAGAAGAAAAAAAAGAAAGAAAAAAGGAAGGAAGGCCAGCCACACACACACACCCACACCCACCCACAATAAAAGCAAATCACGGGGTCTGTTCCCTCTCTCCTCTCTCTCTCCCTCTCTCTCTCTCTCTCTGTGTGGGGTGTTGCGTGTCTGGATTTTGCTGCCGCCATGCCGTTAACATTGGCAGGCGCTTCACGCCCCGGTTTCCCGGCGCTCCTTCCCCTGCTCTGCTTGCTTTGCCCTCTCGTGTTAGCTGGTTGGCCGCCGCCGGCCGTGGTCGGTTGGACATCCTTCCTTCCTCCAGTCTGTGTCCGTGTGGTCCCTTCATAACGCGAGGCTTGTACTGTATTTATGTATTAATCCCGTATATGCACGTACACGGAATATCCAGGCGTTTTTGCACTTATCCAGTCTTTCCATCCCATGGTCATGCTTCGTCCCCTCATCCTGCCTTCTCCAGTAAATAGCACCGCTTCTTATACAAACCCACTCTCGCGACTCTATAACTCCCATTCCCCTGGCTTCGAGTTGTATAAAAACCTCGCTCTCTTTCCCCCCCCCCTCCTCCGAAATTTCGTGCCTCCTCGTTCGTTCTCCGTTTCGTTTCCTGTTCTCTTTCGGTTCTATATTCCTCTTCCTCCGAGAAATAACCACTTCTGGTCTTTCATCTTCCTCCTTTTTTCCCACGCAATACTACTCTCACTGTCTTCTCTTGGTCTCCCCACCCACACACCTCTTCTTTCTCGCGATATATATTTCCTGTCCTCCCTCCCCCAGCTCCTCTCCGAATCCTTTCTCTTCTCTCTCTCTTTCTTCTACACTCTTCCTGTAAGCTCTGTCTTCCCCCCCGTGTTCAACCCCGGTCTATCATCTGTCCTTTCCTGTTGTGTTTTCTGCTGTGATCTCCGCCATACCCCCTTACCACGTTATATATACAGTATACACCATATATACCCCGGACCCCATCATATCACCGCCGTCATCTGCTGTTACCCTGGCACCACCACCTTCCTCTGACCTGTTCCGCTGAGCAGTGCTGTCACATTTTACCTCTATATATATCTACCATTCCCCTGCTTTCTTCTTTCTTTCTGTGATTTTTCTTCCCCTTCTCTTTACTAGATCTAATCTCCATCTAGTCTCTTCATCTCATCATACCCCTTTCTGTCCTTTGCTTTTTGGTTGTCAGCCCCATACCCTTTTGACATTTGACCTGTTGTTGTGTTTCTAAATTGATACCACCATCTGCTCGTTTCTATACTCCCTCATTCCACCTTAATACTAAATCACTTCCCCCCCTTGCCGCTGTGTGCCTCGCATCATGTCCCAGTTCCCAGGAGAACAGAGCATCGCCAAGTTGTACCGCTCTCTAACCTCACCGCTCCGCAAGCAAAAAGGCTCCGGCTCTCAAGAACCTTCGCCGACCGGATCTTCCAAAGCCAGCACCTCGAGTCAATCTGCCCCTGTTGCTGCTGCTGCTCCGGCTGTTGTTTCCACCATGTCGCTTCCCGCTGACTTCCTCTGGGGCTTTGCCACCGCTGCGTAAGTGCTGTTCTTTTTTTTTCTTCTTTTTTTTTTTTGCTGTCTTCTGTTGTTCGTTGCTCTCCATCTCCACCCCTCCGATGCTTCTTCGCTCCTTGTGTTCCTCTTATCTTGTTCTGTGGCTTTCACTTCTCCTGTGACTGCTTCCTCGTGATGCTTCGTTCCTTCCCTGTCGTCGACCATGTGCTGCTTCCTTCATTTCTTGGGCTTTTCTTGGCTCGGCTTCCTTCCTACCATTTTCTTTTTCCTCCTTCCACAATTTTTGCGCCGTTCGCCGCTTCCTTCCTTACTCCCCGTTAGTGGCACCATTGCCTATGCAACAAACCGCAATAGCCGTTATTGAAATGATCGTTAAATGAATAAACCCGGCCCGCGGAACCCTACATCCCGGCCTTATTCTGGTCCCTTTTTTTCTGCTTGCTCTTCCACTTCTTTTTGCCTTCCACCCCCCACAATCTGGTTTGAACTGGCGGATTTTCTTTTCCTCTTTTTGCCCCTTCATTTACTATCACACCCCTCGCCCAAATTCCCCCCCGCGTCAACTGATTGGCCTTTTTCCCCATCTCACTCCTATCTTGGCCGATCAAGCTTCCATTTTTGCAATCTGGAATTTTGCCGAAAATGATCGGAATGACCAGGCGAACACATGACGAGCGGTATCTCCGTGGTGGGGATCACGGAGAGGAGACAAATTACAAGCCGTGATTTCTTTGTGTTTTCGGGAGACAGACACCAAGATATCCAACAAGCTACCTCTCCAGCTGAACTAACTCTACCCCCCTTTCTCTAGCTACCAGATTGAGGGTTCCGCCGCCGTTGACGGCCGTGGCCCGTCCATCTGGGATACCTTCTGCGACATCCCCGGCAAGATCGCCGATGGCAGCTCCGGTGTGACCGCTTGCGACTCGTACAAGCGCACCGGCGAGGATATTGCCCTCCTCAAGTCCCTCGGCGCCAAGGCCTACCGCTTCTCTATCTCGTGGAGCAGAGTCATCCCCGTCGGTGGCCGTGGTGACGCCATCAACCGTGTTGGTGTCCAGCACTACGTCAAGTTCGTCGACGATCTCCTGGAGGCCGGCATCATCCCCTTCGTCACCCTCTTCCACTGGGATCTTCCCGATGGACTCGACAAGCGCTACGGCGGTCTCCTGAACCGCACCGAGTTCCCGCTCGACTTCGAAAACTACGCCAAGCTCATGTTCACCGCCCTGCCCAAGGTGAAGCACTGGATCACCTTCAACGAGCCCTGGTGCTCGTCGATCCTCGGCTACAACGTCGGAGCCTTCGCCCCCGGCCACACCTCCGACCGCACCAAGTCGGCCGTTGGTGACAGCGCCCGCGAGCCCTGGATTGTCGGCCACAACCTGCTGGTTGCCCACGGCCGTGCCGTCAAGGCCTACCGCGAGATCTTCAAGCCCACCGATGGTGGCGAGATCGGCATCACCCTGAACGGAGATGCCACCTACCCGTGGGACCCCGAAGACCCGGAGGATGTTGCCGCCTGCGACCGCAAGATCGAGTTCGCCATCTCGTGGTTTGCCGACCCGGTGTACTTTGGCAAGTACCCCGACTCCATGCGTGCCCAGCTCGGCGACCGCCTGCCGGAGTTCACCCCCGAGGAGGAGGCGCTCGTCAAGGGCTCCAACGACTTCTACGGCATGAACCACTACACCGCCAACTACATCAAGCACAAGACCGGCGTGCCCCCGGAGGACGACTTCCTCGGCAACCTGGAGACGCTGTTCGACAGCAAGGCCGGCGAGTGCATCGGCCCCGAGACCCAGTCGGTGTGGCTGCGGCCCAACCCACAGGGCTTCCGCAACCTCTTGAACTGGCTGTCGAAGCGCTATAACTACCCCAAGATCTACGTGACCGAGAACGGCACGTCGCTCAAGGGCGAGAACGACCTGCCGCTGGAGGAGATTGTCAACGACGACTTCCGCGTCGCCTACTTCGACGGCTACGTGCACGCCCTGGCCGACGCCGTCGAGAAGGACGGCTGCAACGTGCGCGGATACCTGGCGTGGTCGCTGCTCGACAACTTCGAGTGGGCCGACGGCTACTGCACGCGCTTCGGTGTCACCTATGTTGACTACGAGCACGGTCAGAAGCGTCACCCCAAGAAGAGCGCGCAGACCCTCAAGCCGCTCTTCGACAGCCTGATCAAGACTGCGTAACCGAAATGACCCAAAAACTCCCAAAAACCCCCCACACGGAATAGAGTCGTTGCTGTTTTTCTAACGTCTTGTGTCTTATTTTTCTTCTCTGCTCAACCATCCTGAGTTCTTTCCCTTTTTCAAATCATGTACTTGATGTATCTGCTTTTTCTCTTTTTTTCTTGTCTTCTTCCTCCTCTTGATGTTCTTTCTCGCCCATTTCAAGGCTTCTTCATATCCCCCCAGACACACACACACTCCGCCTAGAACTTGTTTTGATGGTGTTTTACAGGAGGGTTACTGGTCTCTGGGGAACATTCCGTTTCCCACTGGGAAAAGGTTTTTGGATGACTTTTTTTTCATGAACAAAAAAAACGACCTGTTGAGAAAACAATTGCAGAAAAGATTTAGTTGATCTTGTTAGTTCGTCCATACGATAGAAGAAGGAAAGGGACTTGAGAGGAAACTTAAATTATATTTTTTTTACTTTTACTTTGTGTGTGCAATGAGTGTGTGTATGTGATGTGTGTCGGGGAGGAGGTCTTGGGAAGTACCCGATGGGAAGCGAGGCTGGATCCGAGGAGGTACGGAGTTTTCAAGGATGTTGAGTGAGTGAGTGAGTAACTCTCGCGTATGTGGCCACGGGATCGGAGATGCGAGGTACCAGCACGCAATTTAATCCTGTTGCGTCTTCGTCTGAAGTTTATATTAGCTTATACAGGGTAATTTCACCTGCCAAGACAATGATATACACTCGCTTATACGGGTCCATGTTGTAGAGTAGGGGAGAGGCGAGGGGAGGGCCTCGGGTGTTGGTCGGGCTTGTGTTTTTCCAGGCCGGGTGGAGCGGGTTTTCTTCGCTTGTAGGTCCTGTTTGGGAGAACACAGTAGGTGGATGCGTTCTAGGGAGATTGAGGGATATGGGTGTTGCAAAGCCGATCTTGGGGAGTTTGGGCGGTTGAGATGGTCGGGCGGTTGTGTGGGAGGTGCTGGATGGTAAGTCAAGTGCCCAGGCCAGGGCAGTGTGTCAGTCGCGGCAGAAACCCTCCAACACCCAACACGAAAGCCCAGGGCACCAAGCCGGCCAGAGATCTGGGTGCAGCCCACCCGCACTCCCAAGAACACCACCCCCAGGAGATGGCCTCGTGACTGCCTCCCNCCCCCCCCCCTCTCTCTCTCTCTCTCGTCCATGAGGCGCGCGAATCAATGCCAACCCATCAGACCCAGACCACGCCCAGACTCCCTAGGGAGAAAAGGCACAACACATCACTCACACATTCCACGCACGCCCTGCTTTCGGAGTCGCGGCGCCCGTGGGCCGGGTAGGGGGGGGCGTGGGCTTGCCGGATCCGCGGGCCCGGGAGACCGTGGGAGGGGGTGGCATCCTGCGATGGTCTGGGGTAGTAGTGTGGGGGAGGAAGGTGTGTGGATGTGTTGCCTGGAGAACAAGTTCAGTTTTGGGGGGTTGGGAAATGCACTGTATGTGTGTCGAGTGGAGGGTGGTCAGGGAAGTCCTCTTCGTTTGGGGTTGTGTAAGAGAGGAAGAAGCTAGCAGGGCAAGCTGAGAGGGAATTTGGAGGTACAAATGCGGCGGGTAGTGCTGAGAAGAGATGCGGAAGGTGAGAACAAACATGTGGACATGGATGACGCTGGGCAAAATGAGTTACAGAAACTGGTAAACAAGTTAAGAGTACAGCGAGAGCCAGGTCTCCCGGGGATATGGTATACACCCATCATGAGGGCAGCCCTGACTCGCGGACCCAGCCTATGCAGGACCTCCACCTCGCCGCTCACACCTCATGCTCCAGCCCGGCTTCCCGCGCCTTCTCGTCCGCCAGCTCACACAACACGCGCCACTCGTCCGCCGACACACGGCTCACGCTCAGCCGGGACTGCTTGAGCATCTGCATGTCCTTCAGTGGGCCGGACGCCCCGAGCGCGCGCAGCTCCTTCAGCGCGATCGGCACCGCGAATTTCTTGCGGAACTCGACGTGCACGACGCTCCAGCGCGGGGCGGCCGCCGTCGAGGAGGAGTCGTAGTAGGGCGATGTGCGGCGGCGGGCGCTTTCTGTGCGGGGAGTTAGTTATGCACACTGCGCACGTCTTGGAGGAGAACGGCGGGAGAGGTAACCGAAGGGTTAGGCGGAAAGGTGGGGGCGCGGCACGTACTATCCTCCGAAAACTCCTTGACCACCTCCATGACGCCCACAATGCCGGGCTCCTTGCAGTTCGAGTGGTAGAAAAACGCCTTGTCCCCGCGGTTCATCGCCCGCAGGTTGTTCCGCGCCGCGTACGCGCGGATGCCGTCCCACGGCTCGGGCCGCGGGCGCGCGCGCAGGTCGTCGATCGAGAAGCGCACATCCACGCCGTTTTCCAGCCGTGTTTCCGGCTCCGCCTTCAGCAGCCAGTACCATTCGCCGGCGTGGCGCGGCGCCTCGGGGTTCGTGTCCGGCAGGGCTGCGGGGTCGGCGTCCGGGGAGACCGAGCGGGCGGGCGGCGTGGTGGGGTCTGCGGCGGTGCTGGAGGTCGGGGGTTTGGACTGTGGCTGGGGCTTGGTGGACGCCGCGGCTTTCGGGGCGGCTTTGGGCTTAGACTTCGGCTCTGTGGGCTTGGCTTTGGGCGGAGCAGGCGGCGGCGGTGAGGCTGGCGTGGCGGTCGACGAGGCCGGCGTCCCCCGGGCAGCTTGGCGGGCAGACACCCGGCGTTTTGGGGCGGGTTCGGGGGCGTCTTCGGCGCGTGTCCGTTTGGCGGATGTTGTGCGGGCCATGATTTGTGGGAGCGGTTAGAGAGAAAGAGTCGGGTTAAGTAGAACCAGATGGAAAGGGCGGTGATGCTAAAGCTAGGGTTGCTGCATTGGCTTCGGAGCTGTAATGCGGAGGCTTGAGTGTGCTGATATCTTGTCGCTGTCGTTGTCGTTGACGTTTGTCGGCTCTGAGATTTTGCGTCGCGATGGTGGTTAACGCGCCAGGTGTGGCTGGGGTGGGTGTACGCCACAATCGGTGCTGGGCTGGAGTTTGTAGTGGGTAAAACCGGTGTCTGGAAGCTTCTCTAGAAGCTTTCCTGGCCCTCTCTCATACCCTAACCCTTATCCCGGCCCAGGCCAGAACAGTATCAAACCCGTCAAAGCCTCGGCCACCATTTCGGTATCACGCATTTCCCCTTCCACATCTACTACAATCCAGAAGTCAGGGCCATCACAGTTCCATTCTTGCGACAAACGACAAAAGTTGAAAGCTCGGCTTCTTGCCGGGCCAGAAGCGAACAAACCCCACGTTTCCTGCGGCTCTGTCTAGCAGGTTGCGGCCCAAATGTGCTATTTCGGAACAATACACAGCAGCTTGCCAGCCGGTTGACTGCCTCCCCCCACCAGCAGCCTAACGCGTGCTGTTTTACTAGCTGCACCCCGGCTCGGACGAACGGAGTGCCTCGAAGAGGCCCAGCTTATCATGTGCCCCGGACTTTTCGGAGAACCCTATTTTGGAGAGATCTGCCACATTTTGGCCCTGGGCCCTTGTGAGAAAATGATGCTGTTTACCCCGGATTCCCCAGGCTTGGTTTTTTGTTGGGGTAAGCCTGGGTTGTTTTTTGGCCTGACGTCCACCCACTAAGGGGAAACTTTGTGCACCCAGGAAAAGAAGGGGAAAAAGAGAGTGCAGATGGCGAAGCTTTGGGTTCGCTGGCTCTTTTTTTGTTCCATTTGCCCTCGGCTTCGGACCAGCGCGTCTGCGACATCGGTGAGGCTCTGTTGAACCGCGCGATCTTTAGGCTTGGGGTTTTGTGTGTGGTGAGTGATTCCTGGAATGGATCCATGCCGAAGGTGAGCGGCGTACTCGCAGTATTTGCTCCCCTCTCCTCTCGGCTGTTCCACCTTGGTGACAGAGGCCGACAGACGGAAACAATAAATCACCAGCAAGCAAGGCCAGCCATTTCGAGAAGAAGCAGGCCCTGGGACCCGAAATGCGGGGGGACTAACCCTAACTCTCCGTAACCCAGGACCTCCCTCGTTCCTTCCTACATTTCCCTAGTCACCTCCCTCGCTGTCTCGGTTTTCTCTTCACACTGAACACCCAACTTCATCTCCCCAACTTCTCTTCTCTCCAGCTTTCCTTTTTCTTCTTCTTCTTTTTTTCTGGTGTGCGGCTGATTCTTCCCTTCACCCTCCCTCAACGTTGGTGACTATCTATCTCTTGTGCTGTCTCCTTTCTCCACATTGCTACTTTCGCTCTTCCTTTCCAACGTCATTAGCTTTAACCTGCGTGTCCCCCTAAAAATCACGTCTGTGTGGGAGTGTCTCACAGATATCTGCGGTGCACATTTACCTCGGGTAACCGTGATTGGCTGGGCTCGACAGCTCCGGCTGCGACATTCAATCGGTATACCCGTTAGACAATATATAATAGTCTGGTTCGGTGTCTGGTCGATTGGTTTTCCCCTGGCCGGACTGACCTTCATCTTATTTTTTCTCTCGTTTGCTCGTACACCCCCATTCTTGCCATTCCAGTCTCGGTCTTCTCTCCCTCTCGCTTCTCTCGTCTCCTCCCTTCAAGGGTCTGGGTCCGGCTTTCACTCTCTCCTCACCTTCCTTCACTCTGCTCTCTCCGTAAAAGTTCCGTTTGCCCTCCCTCTCCCACCATGTCGGCCCCGTCGTCCCGCCTCGGCAGCATCCTGGGCCACCTCCTCCCGGCCGCGCCGGCCAAGCCCGACGACATCTTCTCGCACACCTACAACATCCACCAGCTCTCGCCGACCTTTTTCCTGCAGCGCTCGGCCTCGATCGAGCCCAACGCGGAAGCCATCTTCCACCTGACCGTCAACGGCAAGGTGCTGCGCCGCTCGTACCAGGAGTTTGCCGACCGCGCCCGCGGCTTCGCCTACTACCTGCGCAAGCACGGCCTGCGCCGCGTCGGCATCCTCGCCCCGAACACCCCCGCCTTCCTCGAGAGCATCTACGCCATCCCCGCCGCCGGCGGGATTGTCGTCCCTGTGAACTACCGCCTCAAGCAGGATGATATCTCGTACATCTTCGATTTTGCCGAGGTCGACTCGATCGTTGTCGACAAGGAGTACCTGCCGCTGCTGGACATGTACCGCCAGACGCACCCTGATACGCCGCTGATTATCGATTGGGTGTGTTGCCCCTTCAGGCTTGTTTTTCTTTTCCTTGACTCTACGGCTTGGATGCTAACTCTTTTTCTCTCTCTCCCTCTCATAGGACACCGATGCTTGTGACGGCGAGCTGTGCGGCCCGTTCGACGGTGCAGTGCTCGAGGGCCTGAACCACGACATCCAGCTGGGCGGAAAGGGCTGGGCCGATCTGCACGGCCAGTGTGCAGACGAGAACGACATCATCGCCATTCCCTTCACCTCCGGCACCACTTCGCGACCCAAAGGTGTCATGCTCACCCACCGCGGCGCCTACCTGGCCGCAATGGCGAACATCGTCGAGTCAACCCTCAACCTCCCCGGAAGCCGATGCAAGTACCTCTGGACTCTGCCAATGTAAGTTTTCCCAGCCGTTGTTCTAGTCTTCCATGGTCGGGAAACACCACAAACTAACACTGAAACGGAAACTTCCCAGGTTCCACGCCATGGGCTGGACGTTCCCGTGGGCCATCTGCGCTGTGCGCGGAACAAACATCTGCCTGCGAAAGGTCGACTACCCGCTCATCTGGAAGCTGCTGAAGGAAGAGGGCATCACCCACTTCAGTGCTGCCCCGACCGTCAACACCATCCTCTGCGCCGCTCCCGAGGCCGAGCGTCTGCCCAACCCCGTGACTGTGACTGTGGCTGCGAGCCCGCCCAGCGCCCACTTGTTCGAGGAGATGGTGAGTTTTTCTTTTCTTTTCTTTTCTTTTTGCTTCGAATCCTCCAATACTAACTGTGGCCCCCTAGACAAACCTCAACCTCCATCCCCGCCACGCCTACGGGCTCACCGAGTCGTATGGCCCGTTGACGGCCTGCTACCCAATGCCGGAATGGGACTCGCTCCCCGGCAAGGAGAAGTTCGTGCGCATGGCGCGCCAGGGCCACGCCTTCCTAACGAGCCTGCCAATCCGCATCGTCAAAACCGACCAGCCCGACGGTGTGTTGATCGACGTGGAGAAGGACGGCAAGGAGATTGGCGAGATCATTTTCTTCGGCAACATCTGCGCCAAGGGCTACTACAAGGACGCCGAGGCCACGCGCAAGCTGTTCCTGGGCGGCGGCATGCACACGGGCGACCTGGCGGTGTGGCACCCGGACGGCAGCGCGCAGATCATGGACCGGTCGAAGGACATCATCATCTCGGGCGGCGAGAACATCTCGTCGGTGGCGCTGGAGAGCATGCTGGTCGAGCACCCGGCGGTGCTGGAGGCCGGCGTGGTGGCGGTGCCCGACTCGCACTGGGGCGAGCGGCCCAAGGCGTACGTGACGGCCAAGCAGGGCCACACGCTGGTCGGCGACGAGCTGATTGCCTGGGCGAAGCACCAGAGCAATATCAGCAAGTTTATGGTTCCGCGCGAGGTCGAGGTCATCGACGAGCTGCCGAAGACAAGTACCGGCAAGATCAAGAAGAACGTGCTGCGCGAGTGGGCGAAGCACGGGCGCAAGAGCGAGTAGATGGGGGAAACACTCCCAACCCTGAAGACATATATTGTCTCTGGATTTTCGTGGACTTACTTGGAGCTGGTGTCAGTCGCCAGGGGGGGAATGCTTAGAATATCTCTGGATAGTTGGTTCTGCAGTTTCAACGAGCTCTGCCCTAGATTTGCATTGAGTTCTTGCTGGTATTCTCTCAATTTCGGGAATGATCTTCCTGCGAAATTCTGCCGTCATTCTCACATCACCACGGTTGGTTGTGCACTTATGTAATAAGCTGTGAGGAGACTTTGGGCCCGAAGTGTACCCGTATATTTGGACCGGCTTTTCTCGTTCTCCACTTAACGTGTTCACCAGCGTGTGAATTTCTGTGCAGCGCAGAAGACCGACAAAAAAAGGTACGTACCCCTTAAAGTGGCAGGCGCGAGGCAAACGCGCGCCTCAACTTTTTTGGCGACCAGCATTTTTTGGGCCAGGAAAAAAAAGCTTCATATTTTCCTTATATAATAAAATATTAGCCCACACAAAGCTTTGTTTGCTGTTATTCTTGCAACTTATCATCATCCATCATCAACTGTTATCACGTTCTTCCCTCTTTCTTCCCCATCCCTCCTTTCTTCCTCCTCCAGCTTCTTTTAGGTTTATTCTGGTTAATTGCATTGACTGACGATATTGAATCATCGCTTCCTGCTTTCCTTCCTTCGCCTTCTCACGAGAACCTTTCGAGCTTGTTTGCAGGCCTCATCTGCCTTTTCGATAACCACCCTCCTTCTATTTCCCATTCTTGCTTTCGTCCACCAGCTGGTGGTTACGGAAGCAGCTGCGCCTATTTTCAAACATGGCGATGTTGTGAGTGACTTCCGGACTCGGGATGGCACTTGGAGTATTTGTTGCTGTCCCGATGACTGAGCTGTTGATGAAATCTTTCCCTCTTTTTTTCTTCCTTTCCTCCCCCTCTGCATTTCTCCAAGCTTTCCGGGGCTGTGAGACTGTATCGATACCGCAAGCACCGGATACCCAGCATTTTTCTTCTTCTTCGTATTGATCATCAGACAAGCTGACACAATGCGGGGGCTTCGGAACTACTACAGTGAAAGCTTTGACAACATCTACCTCGACCTCTCGCGCGAGCACGGAAAATGCCGGTTCGCGAAGGACGGCTTCGGATGGCGGCCGACATCGGGCACGGAGACGTTCACGCTGGACAGCACGCAGATTGGCGGGGCGCAATGGAGCCGGGCGGCGAAGGGCTTTGAGGTGCGCATCCTCGACCGCAACTCGCGGGTGATCCAGCTGGACGGCTTCCAGCAGGGCGACTACGACCGGCTGAGCAAGGTGTTCAAGAGCTGGTACAGCATGACGCTGGAGAACAAGGAGCACGCGCTGCGCGGCTGGAACTGGGGCAAGGCCGAGTTCTCCAAGGCCGAGCTGACGTTCAGCGTGCAGAACCGGCCGGCGTTCGAGGTGCCATACGCGGAGATCTCCAACACCAACCTCGCCGGCCGCAACGAGGTGGCCATTGAGTTTGCGCTCGACCCCAGCAAGAACGCGCCGCCCAAGAACGTCGGGCTCGGCGGGGCGCGCGACCCCGGCGACAAGGCCGGCGCCGGCAAGGACCAGCTGGTGGAGATGCGCTTCTACATCCCCGCGGCCTCCAAGGCCAAGGAGCCGGCCGAGGGCGGCGGCGAGGATGCGGCCGGAAGCGGCGCCGAGGAGGAGAAGACCGCCGTCGCACTGTTCTACGAGACGCTGATGGAGAAGGCGGAAATCGGCGAGACGGCGGGCGACACAATTGCTACGTTCCTGGACATCCTGCACCTCACGCCGCGCGGCCGCTTCGACATCGACATGTACGAGAGCTCGTTCCGGCTGCGCGGCAAGACGTACGACTACAAGATCCAGTACGAGGCCATCAAGAAGTTCATGGTGCTGCCGACAGACGACACCCACTGCATGCTGTGCATCGGATTGGACCCCCCGCTCCGCCAGGGCCAGACGCGGTACCCATTCCTGGTGATGCAGTTTGACAACGAGGACGAGGTCACCATCGACCTCAACCTGTCCGAGGAGGACCTGCAGACCAAGTACAAGGACACGCTGCTGCCTCACTACGAGCAGCCCCTGCACCAGGTCATCACCTATCTCTTCCGCGGCCTGGCCAAGAAGAAGATCAGCGCTCCCGCAAAGGATTTCCTGACGTATGTACAGTACACCCTTGCCTTGTTTTCTGTTTTTCTCTTTTGCCTTTTTTTTTCCTCCTGTTTTTCTTTTTCTACGCCGGTCAAAGTCTTTCGTGAGAGTGCTCCAGCTAACATACCTGTTTCTGCCGCCTTCCCCACAGCCACCGTGGCCAGATGGGCATCAAGTGCTCGATCAAGGCCAGCGAAGGCTTCCTCTACTGCCTCGAGCGGGCCTTCATGTTCGTGCCCAAGCCGGCCACGTACATCGCCTACGACCAGACGCAGTCGATCACCTTCTCGCGCGTTAGCGGCGCCGTGTCGGCGCTGCAGACGTTCGACATCACCGTGCATATGAAGAACGGCACCAGCTCGTCGCAGTTCAGCAACATCAACCGGGAGGACCTCAAGGGACTGGAGGCCTTCTTCCGGCTGAAGGGGCTGCGCGTCAAGAACGAAATCGATGAGGATGCCAAGCTCATTGCCGCCACGCTGCGGAATGCGGAGCTGTCGTCGGACGACGAAGCGCCCACTGCTGGCGGCGGCGGCGGCGGCGGTGGTGGCAAGATTGATCGCGGCAGTGCGGACGAGGACGACGAGAGCGTCGACGACGACTTTGAGGCGGAGAGCGATAGCGACGTCGCGGAGGAGTTTGACTCGGACCACGAGAGCTCGGGCTCTGGGTCGGGTGAGAGTGATGTGGAGATGGATGGAGGGGATGGCGACGATGATGATGATGACGACGAAGAAGAGGAGGAGGAGGAGGAGGAGCGGCCTAAGAAGAAGAAGCGGGCTAACTAAGCGCGCTTCTCTCTTTGCTGGGGTCGACAGATGGATGGAGAGCTGTGATGGTGAAGATCGGGTGGTTGCCGAGTGGTGACTTACACCCCTCTCATCTCTCCCTCAACTGCTTCCGTCTGCTTCCTACCCAGAAGTGTACAGCTTCATGGGCCTCTCCCTCCTATGTGGTCACGTTGCGTCCGTCCATCGGTAACCCACGGTTGTCTCTCTCCCCTTCTCCACCTCCAACCTCCCCCCTGCTGTCTCTCTCTCTCACTCTCTTCATCGATTTGCGGTTTTCTTTGAGAGAGTTCTCAATATCAGCAGATGGAAAACGCACAGGCTAGACTACTGGACTCTTTTTTCTTTCTTCTATTATTAGCTCTAACCTATTCTCTCACTCTCTTTTTCCCCCCTTTCCCTCTGAACTCAGCATAAAAAAAGTATTTTATTAGGTACACCCCCGTGGACGCACAACGACGGAGAACAAGAAAGAAAAGCATGTCTGGTGGACTTGATGTTTCTTTTGGATCTTCTTTGGTCCATCTGTGGTGGGTGGGAGTGGTGGCGTTCTTTTGATTTTCTGATTCTTATTTTGTGTATGCTTTTTCTCTTGTCGTGGTTGGTAGGATGGGGGGTGTTTTCTTTCTTTTTGTGTTTCTTCTTGGGTAGAGTCAACTACAGTTCTTCTATATGCGTGGATGGCCTCTTCGTAATGGTGAACTATCTCATGAGCGCTCTTTCACGGCTTCTGGGTATGGCTTCATCAAGTTTGGATAGTCGAGAAGGTGATGAGCGAAGGAGGTTATCCTATGGCTTTGACTATCACTGTGATAACGCGGTTCCTTGCACAAGCTAGCTCTATAGAACATATACCGGACATCATTTAGGTCATGAACGCCTTCAAGCCATTCAGCCAAAACTGAGTGGACGAAAAACCTGCACTGGTGGTTTTCCTATTCCTGAATTTGCGTGTGATATCTTGGAAAGATAAAATACAACCATTATAGATAGCCGAAAGTGCTTTTGTCTGAACCTCCGGGCAAGTATCTATCTTTCGTGTATAGCAGCAGAGCTTTCATACAAGCTCGACCCCAAAGAACCTCGAGGTCTCTAAGAGCCTGGGACGGGGTTAGTGACCGGGTCCTGGAAAGTACCGTTCACCTTAGAAACGCCCTCAGACCAACCAGCCCGGATCTCCTCCAGCATACCCCACGACTGTTCGCCGCTGATGTTACAAGCCGGGAGCTCAAAGAGTCCAGTAGTGTTAAGGAAAACCATCATATGGGGAGCAGCAAGGCCCGGGATGCTGGCAGGGATATGCAAGATCTCCCGGCCATCGGGGCCGAAGGCGGCAGCGCGGCCAGGAGTCGGAAACCAAGGAATAGGCACCACTATGCACGGCGTAGAGAGCCGCAGCAGCCATGTTGAGTTTGGCGGTTTCAAAGTACAGGGCCTCGGCATTTTATCATAGTCCGGGGGTGTACGGCCAGACGGCAATGCGAATGGCCTCAGCCCGGGCCTGCATCGGGATCGTCATGGCGGGGTGGAAGTGCCTGAAGTGCGGAGAGACAGCCAGCGGCGGCCGGGGAGGGGGAAGGGGGATATTGTGGGTGAGGTCTTCGGTGAAGCTCAGCTCGCCGTTACTACCGATCTTGAGCAGACGCATGGTGATGGAGGCGGGTGTTGAACATGATGGAGTTTGAATGTGATGTGGCTGCAGAACGTGATTTGGACGTGATGGAGTAGTCTATGGAAAGCGCCCAACAGGGCGGACGTGGTTGCGAGAAGAAAAGACTGTCGTGGACGCAACCTGCCAACCTCGCGGGAAACAGAGCTGTGAGGCGGTGCGTGGATGCGGCATTGGAAGCAGATTCAAGGCTGATTAGCTCCCCGGATCGTCTCTACAATCATTGTTGGCTAATGGGGCCGATACATGTGTGAAAGGACAATGAGGCGGTTGTTTTTTCTCTTCTTTCAATGAGGAAACTGACTTTTTGCTCTGTTTGGCAGAGATACTCCTGCCAGAGTATTCAAGTGTTGAACTATGTGGAAATCCAGCAGAATTCCAAGCCACAGAATTAACTTACATATAGGTAGTGCATATTTGACTTTTTACCTGCTTGCGGATGCAATTGAGGGGTCTGGTGGTGGCTGGTATGTGGAGGAAAGGTCTGCGAGGAGATACAGAGAACTGGCGAGACCAGCTTGGCACGAGGACCAGGCCAATAATGAGCGAGAGAAATCAGCGGCCTGGATTCCCGAGACCCGCGAGTGAGACACGACCGAGAACCCACATGGGAGCGGAAGAGTTTGGGGGCCATGGCAGGTATTGTCGAGGTGTATTGGGTAATATATGTTACTTGTGGACCTTTTGGCCAGGCAGTGTTACTGTGTTGGGTATTTTTGCAAGCAGCAGGGAGACAAAATGCGCTTGGGCGGTGGTTCCCGAAATGATGCCCGGATGTGTCGTCGGAGCGCCGGAAATCCCGGCCTCCGGGGCCGGGATACAAAATGCGGAGCCTCGCCGCCAGGTGTCAACACTTGGCAATGGAGACTAACTACGGAAACCCCAAAACAACC
>LNGL01000013.1:103470-156357 GCA_001510565.1 Knoxdaviesia proteae | reverse complement strand
CGACACGTCGTCCGACCGCCGCATGACCAAGGGCTTCGTGCTCGATCTCGCCCTGCAGCACATCCTCGACCTCGAGCGCCAGTTCGACGCGCTGCACCAGGAGCGCTCGCAGCTGATCGATAGCGTCGATCACCTGACCGACGAGTTGGCGATGCAGGGCGCTATGGTGCTGTAACACGGCAGCGCTGCCCGCCGTCTCGTGCCTGTTGGGGACGCCCCTTTGCCGCCTGGTCTCTCGGGTGCTCGGTCTTAGCTTTGGCTCTCGATCCCCCCATAATCCAGTCCCTACCTCCACCGCCACAGACATATCTCTCTCGCCAGTCTCTTCCAAACACACTCTTCACACTCACACACCCTCTCCATGTGTCTCTCTCTGAAAAGCAGACACTCCCCCTCCCCACCTCTAGACCGCCCCTCGCGAGACCGCCAAAAACACACAAAATCATGTTCTTTTCCTTCTCTTTCTATGCTTGCTCTATCTCTATCTCTTACCCACTATTCACATCCATTTACTCGGACCTCGTACGGGCCACCATCTTGTGCTTTTTCTGTTTTGTTTCTCAATCTTGTATACTATTATGATCATCTTTATCATGGGGCAGCAGCAGCATTCTTACCTTGGGAAATTTGGCTTCTAATCTACCAAAAAACCGGAGTTTTCATCCTTGGGCGAGGAAAATTATGATATACACAGGTGCCAATCTTTTCTCTCTGCTCTCCATTTTATATACAATTCACTTTTTTCACTATTCACGTGCCCGTGTCCCCTATTCACTGCAGTGATCAAGGCCTTGTTGAAAACGTAATCGTAATATTCATTGAATAACACTCGTAGTACACGCATAAGATAAGCCTGGTCTGCGAAGATCCAGAAGATATACATAGGTTGGTCGGGGAACATGCCGCCAGTTCCAACACATAACCAGGCCGGGAATCACTTCTCCAAGACCGCGAAGAAGAGAAATATAACAAAAGAAATGAAACAGGAGCAACCAGAAAAGTATCCCAAAAAATATGAACGCCGAGATCCATCCTCCATCCACGCAAATCCAGATCAGCTTGTCTGGAAAAGTCCGGTTGGACCCGTGTGCCCGATGGAGGTTGCTTTTTTATCATTAGAAACGTTTGTCATTGACACATCTCAGAAGAGAGAAAGAGAGAGCAAGACCGTGTGTCCAGCTTTGCTGACATACACTGCTGTCCTGAACTTCTCCAATTTGGGAGGCAGGTAGTAAGCAGTCTTCCCTCACTCCCCAACACGTAACAGAAAAGAAAAAAATGGAAGAAAAAACAAGAAAAAGAAAGAGAGTGGGGGAATCCAAGATCCCAAAAGGTGATCAGAAAAGAAAAGGAAAAGAAGAGAAAACGAGAAAGGAAAAAAATGCCGGACGTAAAAGGAGTCGATGAGTCAAATCCAAGCCAGTGAAGGCTGTAACTTTTCTTCGAGAGTCTATAATGCAGCTCGAAGGATCTTCAACGAAGAATGAAACCAGGTGGAAAAACAAAATAGAAAAGCAGATGGGGCACGCTCATGATAGATTCGAAGAAAGAGGAGAAAACAAGGAAATACATCGGAAGCCCTTACACGCGCGTGAAGATGCTATCAGGACGCTGGCGAGGGAAAAGAGAGAACTGGGGAGGAGTAGATCCAGTTGCCATGGTGCTGGCACGCTGGCGGCGAGAGCCAGACTTGGCCGGGGGGGTCTTCGGGGACGAAGACACCAGGGGGGTCGACGACTGCGAGCTCTCCGGCAGGCCACCGGTCGATCGCGCCATGCGGTCATCGCCCTCGTAGAAGCGGGTATAGCCTTCGCTCTTGGGGCTCCAGCTCTGCAGGTTATCGGCAGATTGGGTGCGCTCGGTCATCTTGGTAGAGAACGACGCCTCGGACGCGTGCTTGTCGGTGCTGCAGTCCGAAATGCCCGACGAGGCAGTCAGGGTGGTGGCAGTGCTGGAGCGCTCCATGCCCGAGTTGAGCAGGTTCATGGAGTTGGCCGTCTTGAACGATGACAGGGCGTGGCCAAAGAAGAGAGCGTCGCTATCAGTGTCGTCATACTCGGGAAGGTCGCAGTCCGCATCGGTGGGGAAGTCATGCGGGATGAGGAGAGTCGGCGACAGGTTGAATCCATGCGACTCCTTGAAGCTCGAGGCATGCGAGAAGGTCCGCGAGTGGCGGACGGGGCCAGCAGCTTCCACATCGACTCTCAGCTTCATCTGGCTCCGCGGCAGAGAAAAGTTGGACGTGGCAGTCTTCGGGCTCAGTGACGGGACCTGGTCGAGGGTCGGAGTCATCAGGGTCTCGGAGGAGGCGTTCTTGCTCGAAGAGATGTGGCTAGCCGGAGTCAGCTCGGGCACGTCATAACGGCCCGGAACCTTTCCAGGGACGGTGATGGAGTCCCGGAAGGCCGGAGGCGACTGGAGCGGCGACAGAGCCATCTCCCGGCCGCATCCGGTGACATCCACAGACGGGGGGCTCCATTCATAGTAGAAGTCGGCCTCGGCCTCGTGCTCATAGCAGTAGTCAACAGCATCCTCCCAGTTAGAGCGGTCAAGGTCGTCAAAGTCGGCAAAGTCATCCTCGCCGGGAATTCTGCCATCGAGAAGGGCAGGCCGGCCGAGCGTGTCAGATCCGGCGCTGGCAGGTCGCTGGGTCTGGGAAGCCTGTCTCAGAACGGGAACAGACTTGGTGGTACGCAGAGACGGGGCGTTGCTGACAGCGCTGATGCGCGAGACGCGACGCAGGCCGTTGAGCTCGTCCTCCTCGGGGACATCTTCCAAGGCAGCCTCGAAGGTGCCCGATAGCGGCACTAGAGGCCACTCGGCAGAGATAGCCACATCGCTAGAAGGAGTGGTGGCAACCTCGATCTCCATGGGAGGCGCCAGTGTTGGCATGAAGCCATGCGAAGTGGACGGGGGCGAGGGCGAATCCATGAGAACCGAAGTCAGCAGAAGAGGGCTGGGCTTGGTGAAGCCGGCGCTGGTGTGAGGCCGGGAATCGTAGCGGATGGACTGGCGGCTAGACAAGCGCGGCGGAGGAATGGGCGGCGCAATGTGGCTCAAGGGAGACGTCTCGGTCGGCGGAGGAGAGCGAGGAGGACGCGGCGGCGCGCGGACGGGAGACGAAGGGTCCTGCGAGAGACGGTAGGCCTTGCTCAGGCGCTTCGGGCCCGAGTATGAACGGTTGCGAAGAGCGACCGGGCGATTGACAGCAATGTGGGTGTGGGCAAAGGTGGTGTCGATGGCAGAGGCGGAAGCAGGAGACTCTTCCAGAACGGGAAGGGCCTCGGAAGAGAAGTTGGAGAAGTGCAGCTCGCCCGCAGAGGCCGAAGTGTTGAGGGGAGGCGACACGATTCTGCTATCGCGAAGCGTGGAGAACTCGTTTACCAACTCCATGCGGCTGGCTCGCTGGAGGGTGGGAATGTGGTCACGACGGGTGTGGGTGACATGCTGGAAGTTGTAGGGACCAGAGATCTGCAGCCTTCGCGGCGACACCTTGGTGGGAGAGGTGGTGGGCTCAACACTGGACAGGATCTCGGTGGGTTTGGTGCTGGCACGACGGCGGCCAAACAGAGAAGGCATGAAGTGACGGTCCTTGGACTGAGAATCGTGCGAGCTATTAGGCGAGACAATTGAGCTGGCCGGTATGGGGGCAATGGCGGCGGATTCCATGGTGAGGTCGGAAGAGTAGACGGAGCTACCGGCAGAGGTGTTGGGCTCGGGAGTGTCACGACGGAAGCGCGAGCGACGGCTGAAGATGGTCCTGCCAAAAAGATGAAGACTTTCAGGACGGTCGCCAGAGGGCATGCTACTCGCAATGGACCGGTTGGAAGAACGACGCGATAGCGACGAGGACGAAGGCACGTCGTTGATGGGATCCCACGAAGTGTGAAAGTCGTAGGTCAAGGAGCGTAGAGACGAGTTTGACGAAGTGGTGGCAGTGCGGGTGTGGTTGATGGAAGAAGAACTTTGCTTGATCATATCACGAATGCTCTGGGGAGAAGGAGGACCGTCAATGGCAGGTTCGAGGAGGTCGGCAAAGGTATTTGAATGGTCAGGAAGGCCAAGACTAAGCATGTCTGGGTGGGCTAGGCCCTTGGGGTGAGAAGTAGGGGAGGGTTTCCTAGAGTGATGGGACCCATGGATCGAGGAATGAGGCAACGTAGAGGCCCACATGATGACGGGGGGGTCCAGGGGAGAGCGAAAGGCCCCAAAAAAAAATTGAGAGAAAGTACGGAAGGAACTCTGGAAGGATGACAACAACCAAAAGAGAGTTGGGTGGTGTTATGCGAAACAGATTAAGAGGCACACCAGATTTGGCTGCTCTTGTTGCTTAGTGTTTTGGGGGGGGAAGGGGACAGGCTTCGCGAGAGCACGGCTTTTCCTTGTAAGTCGAAGACGCACGCGATCGAGTGGAGGCCGACCAACTAGGTGAAACAACACAGCAAGCCCAAGGATCTCTCACACAGAGGCCTTGTTTTTCGCGTGTTAGTGGTTCGACGGCGTCAGCGTTTTTGGTGATGGATGTTGATGTTCATGGGGGCGGGACGATTGCTCGTGGATGATTTTTTGGAGCGTAGCCAGGCCGTGCGAATATTTGAACAAGCAGCAATAAGAGAGGAAGGGTAAGAGCACGGAGAGAGTATCGGTCGATTCTAGGCCGGCTGGTCACGCCGAATCTCAATTGAGCCGGACAGGCAAAGTTTGACCTCTAAAAAACAACGGTGATCGACAGCAAGATTGATCGATAGTGACGTGTTTTCTAGGTGTTTGTTTCGTAGAGGGGGTAAAACAAGGACACGGGAAGAGCAAGAGCAGAACGATGATGAATGGCACGGGATCACTGGTGATGATGAGATGATCGACGAGATGACAGGTGACGGCAAAGAAATATCTAGAAGATGTGGGTATGTTTGTGGTCGTCCAGAGTATAAAGATTCGCTTTAGTCGACGATGGAAAGACTGAGAGGCTGTTAGATGGAAAGCAAGATGACGACAAGATATTACAACAAGAAGATGATGGCAATACAGTCAAAATAGAGGCGCAGTATTAAGATGACACAATAGAAAAGAGGAAATGGAGAAATAGATTAAGAGGGAAGAAGCGAGAAGGGGAAAAACGGGGAGGGGAGAGCAATATAAGAATGACGAGAAGCAGACGATGAAGGTGGAAGGAAGGAAGGGGGTGTACAGTACTTGTGGGCGAGGGAAGGAGCGATCAAGAACTAGGAAGAGGCAAGAACTCGAAAGGCGGGAGAGAGGCAGAGGCCGGGGGTGAAAGACGAAAAAAGGTGCACTATGATGCTGCAGTAGTCCGTGTACTGTAGTGTGGTATAGGGAGTGTGAATTGTCAGGAGAGAGATAGAGAAAAGCGAAAGAGAGAGGCCAGACTTACTGGGGAAGAGACGGAAAGGTGTCTAAGTTGGATGGGGATTAGTCTCTTTTTTCCCAAGGAGAAGGGAAGACTTAGGAGATTTTGGGGGGTGGGGGGGTGCGTATAAGTGCAAAAAGATAGATGGAGAAGAAAAGGGTCTGAAAGAGAGGGAAAGTGTTCAAGTGGTGAGAAAGGAATTAGTATAGCAGAGCTGGTTATACAGGAAGGAGAGAGACGAGTGGGATATATAAAAAGTGAGTTGGATGTTGAAAGCAGTGTATGTAAGTCGATGCTGTATAAGCCTGGCAAGAGTCGTGAGATTCCGGAAGCACAGCAGCAGAAGTAAATGTATGTATAGAAAGAGAGGAAGCCGGAAAGCAGAAGGAAAGGCAACAAATTATCATTCAAGATCACAGAAGAAGAGAAGAAGAAGAAGAAGAAGCAAAAGAAGTTAAGTACTGTACAGACTGGCGAGACACAGAAAGAGAGGGAAACGAGAAACGGCAACCAGAGAAGACGAGCCGCCCAATCTAGCGGAAGCCGGGAAGCGATATAGCTATATAAGAGCGATGATATAGAGAGGTGAACAAAGGACACTCGGTATAGAGAAAGAGAAGCGGTTAACACGCAAAGGGTGGGAGGAGCGGGAAAACGAGACAAACAGAGAGTCTGAGAGTGCAGTGTGCGTTCTGGGTTGAGGGGAACATGAAATGCATGAGATATGGGTTGAAGCTGCACGGAAGTGGGAACTTGGCCTTCGCCTTTTTCTTTTCTTTGGTTGTTCCCCCCCCTCCCCCCCCCTCTCCCCCCGGCCTGGATCTGGAATAGGAAAAGTAACGGTGGCCAGCGCAAGTCACTTTTCCCTGTGGTTTGGGGGTCACTGGGACGTTCATCGAGTTTGCTTTCACCACTACCGGGGGGCCCTCGCCGTCTTTCCAGGGCAAACACAGTGGTTCAAGCTGTTACGGGTAAGGTACGTTGCCTGTGGTTGGTCTTGGTGATGTTCCGGGGCAGCAGCTTGGAACGGGGAGGAAAGCCGGGGTTACAGCAGCACACGGGGAAAAAAAGGTCGACGAGGGTTGGGAGGAAGGGTTCGAGGGTCGAGGGTTCGAGGAGGGTGGGAGTTTGGGAAGTCTCTTTTTCTTTTTTTCTTCTTTTTTTTGAGCAGGCTGGTGTGTGATGCAACGGCGGGGGTGTTTCTCTCTGCTGGGCCGGGGCCCGGGGGGCCAAGAGCAACAGGATTCGGGTGGTTTGTGCACCCAGAGAGATCCTGCTGCAACGCTTCAATCGATGTGTATGCGTAGCCTCTCGGTACTGGAAGGAAAAAAGTGTGGGCAAGCGATTGACAGAACCTGCGAGTCTCACTCTAGCGCAGTAGTCCAGGGTTTCAACAAGTGATGGGCTGAACAAAAAAACGAGAGGTCAACCCAGAATATGATGTGTACTGTAAGTTGGCGGTTAAGCGAATTAAGAATGTTTTCAGCACTAACAAGACGACAGAGGCCGTTCAGGATTTCGATATAAGCGGTGGCGCGCGCTGATATGCAGGAGAAAAAGAAAAGAAAAAAAAGAGGAAAATATTGTGACCGGGGGGGGACTGTGTGTGCGTGCTCTAGGATTATATTCCTTGGGCGGTTGGGAGAGAAATACCATACTGTACAGTACAGCACTGTACAGCACAGTACTGTACTCTACTGTACTGTACAGTATATACCGCTCTCAGTGCTTCCTTTTTTTTTTCCTGAGCTGGCATGCTTGATAAAATCTGGTTCGCGTCTGTAAGGTTGAGGGAGGAAGAAGAAGAGGTCTGAGAGTTCTCGACCGAAGATGTTGAGGTGAGATGCAGAGGAGAGACACCGGCCAAGAGCAGGTTTTTTTTTTCTTTTTCAAGAGTGTGTATGTAAGTCGACCCCGTGACCGCAACAGGTAGTACTGTACTGTAGATTGGAAGGAGACAGGCCAAAGCTGTTCCGCCCATGACACCGTGAACCACGTTTGGGGTGGAAACCGGAGAAATGACAGATAGCAGGGGCAGGACCGCCCAGAGTTACGGCCAGCTCCTGCCTGCCACGGCACACACGGCACCGAAGGTCATATCAGGGGATCAGGCCTCTGTCAGCAGGAGCATCACCGGTTTGCGGCAGGAACTCTTCTGGTCTCTCCCTCCTGGGCACTTTCCTTGTAGGTTCGCGTAACGAGGCCGTAGCGAGGCAGAATATATACAGTACTGTACTCCTCACTCGGACCAGTCAGCTGTTTTGCACAAACACAGCAAGTGCGTAGTCATCCAGGACAAGGTGCAGCAGGTCGGTTAGTCACGTCGAACCCGGAAGGCACAACCTACAGTACTCAACCTTCCTGCCTCTGTCCAACTGTCCAGATTCTTCTGCCCTCGGATGTGTGTGTTCCCCGGCGCCGGGGGAGAGACAGCACATTGCACGCTAGCCCCAAAAGGCTCAGCGCGCGAGGGAAAGAGGATGGATGGTCATTGTTTTTCACGACTCTTTTTTCTTGCTCTCTTCTCTCTCATTTGGCCCGGGCTTCTTCTCTGTCAAGTCTGTCCCCTGTTCCCTGCCCTTTGGGGGGTTCTAGGTGTTTTCACTGCTGGAAATCGACCACAAGGTTCACAAGACGGCCAGTTATGATGTTCTAGGCCAACGATAGTGCTCAAAACGGGGGAGGAAAGAAAAAGAAAGAAAAAGCAGCTAGTTTAGCCGAAAGTCAGCCCAGACGGCCTAAACTAAAGTCGTTAGTTAAGGGGGGGGGGGGAAACCCACAGAGTTTGCCCTCGTTTAGCTGGTTTGGTTGAAGCTAGACCGAGGAACTGGGAACTAGTAACGTCAGAAAGTTGTCGATAAAAAGGGGGCATCTTCTTGGTGCCGGTCGTTTGGGATGCAATATCGAGGTTGTTGTGTTTTTTTTGTCAGAGAATAGCTGTTGGAAATAGATTAACACACACCGGTCTGGGTTGTGTTATAAGTGAGCGGGTGTTTGGTTTTCTAAGGGGCTGGTGAAGGAGCCGAGCCAGTGTAGTAAAAGAAGCACAACGTGCACACGAAAGAGAGTCCCAAACGCGCGGTTTTTTCTTTTTTTTTGGTGTGTGTGTATGTGTGTGTGTGTGTGCGTGCGTGTATGCCAACTGTGTGTGACGGCCGCGGGTCCCAGCTTGCTTTGCCTGTTCTCTGGCTGTGTGTGTCGGCTCTTCTATGTACTGTACTGTACATAAGAGTATGTGCGTCCAGACTGCCCTACTCGCCCGTTCTCTCCCAGTGACACACACATGTGAAGACGTCACCTCCTCGGCGAATGTCGGGTTACCTGTTCTTCTGCCCGCTCCAGGCGTAGGGTGCGACCAAACGCTGCAACACACACACACACAGTCAAGAGAATCAAGCGTACAAAGAGAGAGAGAGAGAGAGAGAGAGAGCGAGGCAGAAAGAAAGAGCAACGCCGGCTCCCACTCGCAATGGTCGTGCGCCGCTCCTTCTTTCCTCTCGTGCAGTGGCTCTGGCTCTCGGCCGTTTCGTTCGTTCTATGTCAGTCTGTCGTGGTCTGGCTTCTCCTGGGAGCTGCAGCAAGAAGCAGGAGAAGCAGCCAGGTTTTTTTGGTTTTTTTTTGGCCCCCCGCCATTAGAGGGAGAAAAGAGGGTAAAGTGGTGGGCGGATGTACTGTTTCGGTGGAGACTCGGCAGAACAGGTACATGAAATAGTCTGGAGCACAGGACTCAGAGCAGCAATATTGGCTGGAGACAGCTCCAGCAAGTACCCAACGCGTGCGTCCAAGCTGGGAATACTACATCTGAGAGCCCCCTCCACCCACCACGCAGTCGAAGCAGGCCTGTGTTCCCTCCTTGCTGGCCTCCGGCTGGCTTACCCGACAGACCGGCCACCTCCAATGCCAACCCGCAGTGCAGATCCTGCTCTTGGGCCTCTCTGTCCCTCCCCTCGCTCTTGGGGTGGGGGATACGGGACAAAGTGGCGCGCGCGAGAGAGAGGGAAAGAAAAAAAAATTCGGTGCATATGCAGTCTCTTAAGTTCACGTACAGATGAGAAAAGATGTATCCAGCAGGAGTGGACATGGGGAAAAACCGGCGTCGAGAGGGAGGTGGACTGACACACTTTGACGCGTGAGAACCGGAAAGCGTTGAAAAAGGATCTGTCTGCGCTTCCTGCAATCACCGGCTCGGCTCGGTTCAGGACCGGAAGAAATATCAGCGGTGGATTCACTCGTATGTGGGAGGAAAAAGAAAAGTTTTTGTGTGTGCAGTGGCGTGTTTTTCTGGTTTTCTTTTTTTCTTTTTTTTCTTTTTTGTTTGGTTCGTCCCCCCCTTTTTTCCCTCTTGGACAGCCACAATACCGAATCCCCGGGAAAAAGTGTCAAACAGTTCGGCCGCGACGGTGGTGGTGGTTGTAGACTAGTAGTGAAACTACAGTACTTGGGCCCAGCTCACCGCACCAGAACTGACATCCTCACAGTCTAGCGGCCGCCCCCAAAAGAAAACCAACGCCGACCGAGAGTTGCACGGGCCCGGCGTCCTCGCGACACACGATCGGTCCATCTGAAGCATCTGACCAGTCCTCGTCACGTCTCCGTCTCTCCCCCCCCCCAACCGTGGCGGCGTTTGTCTTCAAGCCACACAACATCGTCCTATCTCCCGCCATCGGCATCATTCTTGTCTCTTGCGTCTTGGGGCTTCGGCCTGCATCTGCAACGCTACACTCTCGGGCTTCCGGCGATATATAGGGGGGCGAGGGTGAATGTGAGTGGCTGGGCCCGCCTTTTCTTGTATGCACGGCACCGACACCACAGGTTTTTTTTAGGGGGGGGGGGGCTTGCTTGGTCGTCTTTGTTCTCTCTCGCGCGCTCACACAATGGCAAGCGAGAAAAAAGCCCTGGAGCCGGGGAGGGCACATAAGTCCCTGGGCCCAGTCAGATCGGGAGAGAGGAGACCAAAAAATGTCCCTCACGATCAGCGTACTGTACAGTACTGTATGGAATGGACCTCGCATCCTGCCGACCCCCTGCCCGTCAGTGCGTGCAGGTCGAGTGCATGTTCACACTTGGGAATGCAGGTTTCTGGGACTTTCAGAGCGTGCATACAGGACTATGTGGATGGCTGTGTGAGGTACACGGTCCTCTGGCAGCATTGAAGCATTTGCAAGACAGCCGGTTCAGAGAAGAAATGCATGGCAGCTTCGAGATAGGGGAGGAGTCAGAGTCCGGCGTCGGCGATATGACATGACGCTGTGAACTCCCGATCGCGACTCCGATCTTCTTCAATTAACGACGTCGCACTTTTCTGCGCACCGATCAGCCAGGACTTCCACACACACCACCGACCAACCAACCACACTCCTTCGATCACTGCGCAAAGGCCGTTGTCCATTGGAACACAACGCCACCTCTGCAGCTTCAATAGAAGGACTCCGCAGGAAGATACAATGGCTGAGCTGATCGCCGTATATGACGGGCTTGATATATCATCTCTGACTTTCTTTTTTGGCCCTCAGGGACAACTGACTCTTGGTGAAAGCTGGAAAAGCGAACAGTGCCTGGATCCGCGAGCCAGTCGAGCTCCAGTTTTCTTTAGCCCAGATATAGGGGAGGGGTCCATAACTGTGCAGGCTATAGCAAAGGGTGCAATATATCCCCCCATCCACTTCCTCTTTTTGAGTGTGTCTTCTGGCCTCTCTGGCTGTGAGATCCGGCCCCGAAAGTCTGGAAACTGGGACGCACTCACACACCAATAGTGTTGAAAGCCCGGTGGGGTGCAGAGACACCACCGTCGCGGACCTACTGTCCATATCACACCAGTGAGTGGCGCACGACTCCATCTTCGTCCATCTATCGATACACAATGGTGTTTGGGGCCGATCCATCGGGTTTGTCCAAGGTGTTTGGCCGAAGAACACGCCGGGTCAGGTTTTTTTCTATCTCCATTCCCCTTTTGTCCTCTTGGCCGAGCATGCCCCCTTTTCATGGAAGACAGGGAGGCCAGTCACTACGGACATAAGTGAACGGATGCTCGGAACGACGGGATCCACCAGAATATACAGTACTGCTGTTGACGTCGGTGTCGAACGAGGCACCTGAGACAAGACAAGGCCTTCGGGTTGTTGTTGAGACACGTTCATGCTGCGTCTCTGGCCCTGCTGGCGACATGCTGGATGGGTGGATGGGTGGTGCAGGCGGGCCAGGTCCGCAGGTGTCCTGCCCCGGACTTCGAGAGGTCTGTGGGAGAGGAAGGGGGGGGGAGGCTACAGCAACACTCTTCGGCGGTGATTCCGAGGTGAGGGGCAAGATTTGAAGATCCTCTATCTCTCGGACTCTCTGCCTAGTCTCTAACGACTAGTTTTACTCTTATATAGCAAGATGGAGAGGCAGAGAGAACTCGAAGAATCCTAGTGCACGTACCCCGCCCCTATAAGAGCGCTTTATAACCTACAGATAAAGTACACTTCTCTTATTGTTAGTAGTAGTGGTAGTGGTAGCCAAGTCGGCGAAGTGTGCCTTGCAGAGAACGATAGCGCGACGGCATCTTCCACGGATCACACGTAGAGTATTCGGTACGATCAATTTTGTGTCTCTCTCGCCGCCGCACTCACAGTTTACTGTTCGTGTCCAGGCACACACACACTTAGTGCCGGGATGACGTTTTGTCTCTGTGTTAAGTGAAAAGAAAGAGAGACGTCCCGGGGGTTTAAGAGTCGTTAGACAGAGAAACTAATGGTGTCTTTCTAGGCGCTAACACCAGTGAATTGGTAAATTAGATCCATGCGTTCGGAGGGAGCTAGATACAGCTGGGATGCGGCTTGGTCGTGAATCGTGAGCATTCAGTAGGAGAGCCGGTCAGCAGTGAGCAAGCCAAGCGGTGACGAATCCTTTCGACTTTCGTTCGTGCATCGCAGAAACAACCGCGCAAACGCGCCCCTTGTGAGATTGGCAACACACTCAACACACTCAACAGAGGTGCTGGCCGTGCCGGCAAACGCGACCGACCGGGGGGGAGGAGGGGGGACAAAGTGGGTGCGGCCGGGTTCACAGACCGGCTTTTCTAACTGATGTGTCCAGCAACACACAAAATCTGAGATCGGGCAGCTCGGTGGGAAAGCATTGTCTGGATTGGGAGCGGTCGGCGTGTCAGATTGCGCACTGGGAGTCGCCCAACGCGGACAGTTCTGTTTGCAAAGGGAAGTCCACATACTGAACCTGCCATACCTACTCTATATGGGACTTGTCTGCGAGATGCCGGGAGCCGAATGGCTGTCCCCCTTTGTTAATATGGGGATTTCCTTTTTGTTTAGGGCACCAAAATTTGCATCCAGGACCTCCCGGCTGGGACGTGGTGCATATGCAGTCACCAAGGGTGCAGCGTGCAGCGCTCTGTGTGCGTACCTTCGACCTTGCATGCACTGCATGAACACACACCGTAAACCGTAAATGCAGGAGAATTTTTCCCTCCGCGCGCCCCAGTTTGCTTACCGGTAAGGCTCTCTCTCCCCTCTCTTCTCTTTGGACCGGTTTGGGAATCTCTCGTCAGCGGGCTGGGTGGTCTTTTTACGTACTTGACTGCTACCAAAAAGAAAAAAAAAGTCGCGGTGGTTTCGCGTTGGGGTGGTAGTACAGTACATAAGTATGCAGTACTGTATGTATGGTATTGCAGAAATAGATTACCTGCGTTTTGTTTTTCGCAAGCCGTCCCCAGCGCTTTGGCCGGCAAGCTAGCTGTCCGGACCTGATCAAGATCTGGTAGAGCGCGCGAAAACCCCGACAGAACACGGGATAATTACCGTGTTGGACTGCCTGTCCGCTTTGGGCAAGTTGCGGTGTACAGTTGTATGTGCCACATACCATGTAACGTGTAAGAGAGCCGGAGAATGTGTATGTGCTGCTGGCCGCAGGTTCCCGTGTGTGCCCCGGAACTGTGCCTGGCCGATGCCGGGTGGGTGTTGTCCCGGGCGGGCCACCACGGGCGGAGCGTAACACGGCATTGGTTAGAGCTGTGGACTTTTTTTTCTTTTCTTTTTTTCTTTTTTTTAGACGAGGCCTACCTATTCTGGAGACCTGCAGATTGTCACTCACAGTAGTGGTGGTTTGATCCAGATCCAGACAATGTGGTGTTCTGGCTTATTGTTCGATTGGAGCGAGATAAACGGAGTGAGGCCTAACTGGAGCAGCCAAGCTTTCGATATTGTTCTCCCCCACGGCCCAGAGCTGCGTTTGTTCCCCCGCGCCTTTGCTGTGCATTCCGCAAGAGTACGGGTACAGAACACAGGTGCCTGTCTCGCTTGCGCACGAGTTGGCCAGCCAGTCAACGTTGGCCATCCACCTCGCCTGTGTTTCCCCAAGCGGGATAGCCCAAAGCCAGAGCCACCACTCGTTCTCCTTTCATCTCTTGGGAAGACAAGGAAAGCTCAGATGCACAGAGTCAATCCAACGTTCCATCTTTCGTCAAGGCCTGTTTTCCTTCTGGTGTGGCTTCTAGTCCCACAGCGGATTGACTTTCTCAAATCAGAAAGAGGGAAAAAAGCCCCGTCTGGAGAGTTACGCACATCCTTTATGGTGATCACCAAGGAGGGGGCCCGGGTCCGTGGGTTGATAACGGATAAAAAGCGCCACGAAAAAAATGGGGATATATATCAGAAATAGAGGCTTGGGTCTCTACAGTAGTGGTGCTGGACGCCATCTGGAAGGCTTTGGCTGAGGGCTTCGGCGATGTTCATGTGAAGACGTGTGTGTTCCGGGTGTCGCTGAATGCACGTACTGTACAGTACATGTGAGAGTGAGGCGGGATTGTCTGGCGATGCCAATGGGACTTTTTGCGAACCGGGGACTGTGGTTTCCTGCCTGGCTGTCTGTCGAAGTGCCCGGCCGCCTCCGCTGTCGCCATCGACGGGTCCGAGAGCCAGAGGCCAGGACCACGGGCCGGCTCGACGTCGCAAAATCACGGCGGGCGGGACAAAACACACTGGCCAAAACACAGCTTGTTCATGCGAAGAGGCGGGCGGTCAAGCGAGTCTCGTCGAGGACGGTGCCAAGGGTTTCGAAAGCACCGGAAGCGCCCGGCACGGAGTGTGAAAAGAACTGCCAGCATGCGAGAGAGACTCTTTGCTTCTCGAAAAGAGAAGGATGAAAGATGGGCACAGACCTCAGACCTCGCCAGGGGAGGGGGACACCAGGAAAAATGGAGATAGAGCCTTGCAAATCGCGAGAGAGAAAAAACACCCTGGACCCAAACCCAGCCTCGCACAGGACTCAGGATCTTTTTTTGGGTCGTCGGCGGCGGACGAACCCTAGCACACACTGGAAACTCCGTGAAGTAGTACTGTTGTATCCAGCCCTCTTGACTTTTTCCTTCTTACTTCTGACTTCTGACTTCTGACTTCTTACCGACCTGCCTGCGCAAACACACAAGATGTGATGTGCCTAGACCCTAGGTAGATCCCTCTCGCCTCACACACTCCGAGTTTGGAGAGGGGGCCTGTCGGGGCTTGCTTTGTTCTTGTCCTTGTTGTGCGCGCCGGGGCGTGAAGGCCAGACTCTCGCTCTGTGAGCTGGACGCGCTTCGCGGAACTGCGGTGATGAGCGAGAGGGCGAGCTTGGAGCCACCTGTGCGTGGTTTTCTCTTTTTTTTATTTTTTTATTTTATTTTTTTGGGCTGGCGATCGTCGGCTTCATGGGTTCAATCAACAATGTGGGCTGGCCAGCCCTCTGGCCACAACTCTCCTCCGAAGTTCGTTTCCCTCCTGAACCTCCATACCTGACCGTCACAGCTTGCTCCCAAACAGGCCAGATACAGAACTCACCCACCGCGATCCACGGAACAGAGCACGTATCCAAGCCTCCACCAGCCCCCAAACCGAGCCTGCGTTCCGTGCTCTGTTGCACTTTGCCGTGGGCGCTTGTCGCCAAAAGCAGGCTGTTGGCACATCCCAGCGTGCAGGTACTGTACTGTACTGTACTGTACTGTACTGTACTGTACTGTAGTGTATCTACACGAGTAGTTGGATCTCCGGTTCCCGTAGCCGCAGGTGGCGGTCGTACGCGCGTGCACACATGCACCGCGGACCGGCAGATGCACAGGCCCAGCCCAGCGTTTTTTTTTTTTTCACCTCTCTTTGGCTCTCGCTCATCAAGGAGTCTTCCCTCTTTGACGTGTTTTTTTTTGGTGCCGTGTATGCACATGTACCGTTGTCACACCGCCAATCTCTCTTTCCCTCACCCTCACCCTCACACACACACGAAGAACACCATCGAGCACGTTTTTTCCCGTTCTTGGTTTTAAATCAACTCCTCTCTGTGAAACTCTGGTTCCAAACCATGGTGAGGACGCTGGTTTGGGGTCCTTCGGGTTTTTTTTATTTATTTTTATTTTTGTTTTTTTGGTCGGAAGGAAACATTCATGCGTCTTGGAGGCTCTAAAACGCATGAATCTGGGGGTTTCTCTCTGGTACAGCGGGAGGGGCAGGCGGCCCTGGACGTCCGGGCATTTCGGGGGAGCACCCGTGTAACATTGCTGGAGTGCTATTGCTCGCTGGTCAGCAACATTCCGAGCGAGACACACACTCACTCACTCAGAGCGGATGTAGCGCCTGTGGTGGTGGTGGCGGTGTTCTTTTGACAGGAATTTGCCTCCCACGGCCGCTAAGTGCTGTGTGTTCCTGGCCGGAGTATCCCGCGCGTGTGGTTGGTGTGTGCAGTTATCAGAGAGTCTTGTGTGGGCTTCGTTGCCCACGGGCCTTCACACCCGAGACAGCAGGTCAAGGTCGTCGCCACCGACAGATATCACGAACGTGACGAGGTCCACCCCACGCACGCACTCCTATCTCGAGAGCATCTGGCCCATCCCACCTTTCCCCCGTTCGCTTCTCACACGCAAGTGCAGCGAGGCCCGGAAAAGCAAAACCCAGAAAGAAGAAAGGTAAAAAGAAAAAAAAGAAAGAAAAGAAAGAAAAAAAAGAGAAGATATCAAGGATGGTGCTAGAGCGTGTGTGTCCTAGACTCGGCGCCCAGGTGTCCCACACCTCTCTCGTTGAGGTCTAGGCGGTGTCCAATTACGGGTATAGCCTGGCGGAAGGGTACGGCGTGATTGCGAAGGGGGGTTACGGTGAAGGATGTGGTTGTAAGAGCTAGTCTGGAATGGCTCTGGTGGTGAGGGAGGTTGAGATATCATTATAGCATGGAGATTGTCGGTCGTGAGAATCGCCATACGTAAAACTTTTGTTGGAGGGTAGTACTAACACGCTTATCTGGCGGTAGACCGCGCAACCCTATCCCTAAGTTCACGCACTGCGTTACATTTCCCCTACCAACATTTACCACAGCTGGTGAACGAGCCAGGGACCCGACCACTCACAGCACTCGAATCAGACCCAGTTACGAAATACACGTTGTTCATCGTGATAACCAACTATCTGGTCTCTCTGTGCCTTCTTCTCCCTCGTCCGACCTAGCAGCGCTCCATGATTTTCGCCCGTGGCTCCTTTCGCCAAACACAACCGAATCCTACTGTCCATACAGCCTCAAGCGAGGACTAAAAAGAGTCTTCTAGGAAGATTGCAACTTGAGACTCTTCGCCGCATGCAGGCGTGGGGGGGAGAAGAGGCAGAAGAACACTGGCAGGGTTGAAACGGGGTGGGTGGGAAAAGGTGACCTCCTAGGACGCAAATTCGACGGTGATCTTTTGCATGTGTGTGTGTGTGTGGATGTCGTCGTTGGGGCATCATATTATTACTAGGAAGGCTTGCGACAGATTGCGGTTGTTCCACCTTACGAGGGGCATGTACATCATACTCTACCAGTAAGTATATGCAAGAGATGAATGATGGACTTTCGTCGTTGGTCCTGGTTGTATCTACCACCAAGCCGCCGGTGGGCGTGGGGAGGCGAAAAAGTGCCATCGTGCCACGACACTGGCGACGGGAAGCGGTGCAGGGCCTTTGGGAAACCACCCACCCACACCCACACTGAACGCGGACTTGTGTCTGGTTCTTTCCGTCTTCTAGATCGCCGACCAGAAGCAAGCATATAAGGTGTGAGTGGAGAGAGAGGAGAGAGGAGAGAGGAGAGAGAGGAGCAACTTGGGTCCCCCCCCCCGCTTCTTCAAAAAAGATCCCAAGAGTTTTCCCACCTTGTGTGAGAGCGGCACAGCACATTTGAAGGATGGGGACAATGCAGGACGTAGCTAAGTGAAGGATCGGGGGGGCAGGACGTCGTAGCGCAATCTCTCTGGTGTCCAACGGGTGGGATGATAATGTATGTGTGTGTGGAACATCGAATGCTGTGGTCAACGGGAGAGATAGATACAAGAGGAAGGGAAAAGGAACGGCATCTTGGCAGGATTTGGGGGGAACCGGTGTTTTTCCTTCCTCTGCGGCCTTCCAGGACCCCGAGCTATGGGGGGGAATGGAAGAACATAACATAGATGGAGGCGCCACTGGGCGATCAGTAACTGTAGCCATCTGAAGTGCCGCGCCCCCAAGGGGAGCGAAAGAAGGAAGCGCCGGTCTCTACCAGTGCGGGTGTGCAAATCGTCCAACGTCCGGTGGTCCCCGGCCTCTCGGTTGCGGCTCTTCTCAGGAAAGGGGCGCGCCCCCGACTTTCGTCTCGGTCGGGGAGTATATGACGAATTGCCTATCGTCATGGATGATTGATGCCTCCTGCGCTCGAGTGACTGGTCTGTCCTCCTGATACCCCTGGACGACTTTCCTCCTTTTTCTTGTCCTTTAAGATAGACGGAGCGTCCAAACAAAGATCCAGCGATGGATGCAGTATATTCGAAGATACAGACAAAAAAAAGTATCCTGAAGGTCTGACGTTGCACCGAGCCATGGCCGCCCATCGACCTGCCTTCCGTGGAACGCATCCATGGAACAACTGGAATTGCAACCATTCTGCGGGCCTTGGCGCGGTGCGACCCTGCCTATATGGCCGTGGCTTTTTTTGGTATCTGAATGTCTGTGGTTCTTCTTGTGTGTGTCCCCCCCTTCCAATCTTATCGCGGACAGGGCCATACGGCCAGAGGAGTTTTTGGGGGCCGGGCTGTGATACCTGTGCCTCGCAATACTGGTGATGTACAGTACAGTATATTCTTAGCACCGCCGAGAACCAGGCTTTCTTTTCGAAATACTTGCATCATTTACCGTGTTGTCGTCCGTCGATCGTCAGACCAATCTTCATGGGGGCCCCTGGAGAGACGCCCCAAGTATATTCCCAAACAGCCAATCTCTTCCAACCACCCGAACCAGAAAACAACAGCCTGATCCACCACCGTCATATCTGCCACCATATCTCCCACCATGTAAAATTTGCAGGTAAATGCTGTTTTGGGGAACGGCGGTTTTCGCTAAACATGTCCACCAACTTCTGCCGAGCCCTGATAATGAAAGGGGGGAAGCGGGAGGAGGCAGGAACCGGAGATGGCAACCCAGGGGACACAGTCCGGGTCTCTTGTGTGTGTGTGATTGAATTGGCTTCTTTTTTCTCGCCTATTACCGCGTTCCCGAACCAGTGATTTTTTTTTTTTTGCCTTTTCTTTCTTTTGCTCTTTTGGAACGGTGGTTTGTGGAGATTGGCGAGAGGAGGGGATGCACATAAGAACCGGAAAAAAAGTCTTTTTTCTTGCTTTTGGGCGTGGTTTGTGTGGTGGTGATCAATTCTTTAGGTCGGCTGTACCCGACTTCCTTTTTTTCGTCTCATAAAAGGAAAGCAAAAGCAACCACAATATCCTAAACCTGCTCGGTTGACCGTTCTACTTGCATCTGCCCATCCGAGCCCCAGTACGTTCTTTTTCACTTCTTCCATTTTCTGCATCTCTTTTGCTACGTTGTAGTGTGTGTGTGTGTTGTCTCGCCCTGCCCAAACCCACGGAATTTCCTTCCTCTTTACGTCCTAGTCGGGCCAAAAAAAAATATTGTAAAACACGGTGGCGTGCCGCCGTCTCCTCTCTCCTCTCTCCACTCCCCAGAGCTTGACGAAGGACTGGTCGTTTTTTCTCGACGCCGGTGAAGAACGGGTTAGGTCTCAAACAGCAGCGCGGGAGATGGGATGGTTACGCGATAGTGAAGCTGAAAAGGAAAAGAAAAGAAACGCCGGTGGTGGTGCAACAACACGTGTTGGATGAGAGTGAGGCTACATAAAAAAAAACTTGCATGCCGAATGTGGACTCGCACCCGACATCCCACGGTGTGTGCAGTCACTCCGCGATACCGCAGCGCCCTCAACCACGACCTCCTTCAATATGTATTTGGCGTGACCTCGCTTGAACGGTGTATCCGTCTATTCTGGCAGCTTGCCCCTCCCCGTCGTCCTTGGGCACCGTGCCACTGGATGCAATCCACCGTTCTCACGCCAGACACACGGCAGTACACGAAACGGCAGTCGAGAGCCATGTTGCCACAACCCACATCTTGGCCCGGGTCTGTCTGGCTGGCTAGATTTGATATACATAGTGGTACGCCGTACGCCCAGCATGTGGGAAATGCAGGAAAAGGGGGAACCGACCGAACGTTTTTGTTGCTCCGTTACCCTGTGGCAGAGAGCAGAGAAGAACTTCTGGTAGCGAGGCCGTTTTGGCTGACGGGGTTGTGATGTTAACTCTTTTTGTGGTGAGGCGGCGCACACATGCAGGTCAACATCCATGTCCCGGCGGGGTTGGGAAATGTGCTCATTGGGGAGACCGAGGTAGCAGCAGTGTCAGTTTAAGAAAAAGAAAAGGACAGGACAGGATAGATGTGTGGGAAACAGGATGGGGATAAGAGAGGGGCCAGGACGTGTGTATGTCAGTGATCAAGGACAGGACAGGAACGTTTCTGGTCCCGCAGTTGAACATGGTATGAGAGGTAACGTTGATGACGAGACTGAGAGACGTGTTACTAGTAGTAAAGCTACCAAGGCCATTGATCTGGCAGGTCTGGTGGGGATATACTAAAAGTTTGGACCCGGCCTGGCTTCTGTTTGAGGGGCCGTAGTGTGAACAGTCCTGTGTGTGCGCATTGGAGGAAGCTAAGGGCTTTAACAGGTACTTGTCAGGGTGAAAGTTGATGGGGAGGAGACCGACACTGGCATGGATGGGCGGCCTTGGGGACAATGCAATCAACGTTAAACGCAGACCAAGTCCGGTCGGATATGAATTTTACATACATTGAACTTGTGTCGGAAGGGGTCGGGGTAGATCAAAGGCAAGGGTGTTGCAATAACGAGGGAGTTCTACGTTCCGTGGATCGAAGATAGCTTGTGCAAGAGAGTGAAGTCATGAATGTGTAATGATGGACAGCCAATCTCAAGAAGCTGGCTATAGCTGGAGTCTGCTATGACCGACCAAGACGACGGAGCTCTCCCAGGTTCACTTCCTTCTTCTTTGTGCGGTGTTAAGACAACCAGACTGGGAGAAAAGCTCGCCACCTCTTGGGGCCTTCCACAACGACTGACGACCGACTCGAAGAACGGGGGCGTGTATGCATTCTTACCTGTCTCCTGCATCTCTCCATCCTCCGCTTAAGACAGAAGGAAGAGGACCATGGTCTCATCTCTCTCCAAGCCAAATCCTCACACCATCTGTGTTAGGTTAGGTTAGCTTAGGTGACCCGACTCGCCAGTTCTGGTTGATGGTGATGCAACAGTAACGGACACACTTAGCCTCATTTTGGGTGTATGTTTCCTGCCCTTTGTTTTCTTCTTCACCTAGGCCCCAAAGAAAATACTCCCTCATTTGGTCTGTCTTCCGTCCCCTTCATCCTGGTTTTGCCTCTCGACACACATAAACCACTGGTAGGAAACGGGGCGGGCTCCGGCTACACTCTGTCGGTCTGAGTGGACGGAAGTAGGCTAAGGTGGTGGGTGGGTGGTATATGACCATGACTGCAGAAGAGGCGAAAAGGAAAGGGGAAAAATCCCATTCCGCCGGGTCTCTCAGTGCCATTATGTGGCGTTTGGGGCGGGAGCCGGTCTTATCACTAGAGTAAGTAACCTTTTGCCAATGGTGGATGTGAGGGGGGGAGCGTGAGAGAAGAAGGTATCAAGAGGAAAGGAGACGACGACAGATCCTGGACACCGCCATCGATCGAACTATGGCACCGCTTCAGTGTCGTTATTATTTTCCCGTGGGACCACTCTTTTCGGAGGATCTTTTTTTCTTTCGTTTTCCGGATATCTGCGGTCTTGCTGTATGGTTCTTGGTGGATTCAACCTGCATGATGCAAGAGAGACAAAAAAACACCAAAAAAACCTCCCAGGATAACACTCCCAAGCGAGAGTCAGAATGTGCAGGATAAACGACACCATCGGCGAATGTGATGGAAGTTGCTGGTCTGGTCTGGCCCGACACAAACCGGGGGCCGTGGCCTGACTGGGTTAAGCCTCACCAAGGGAAGAAATCCCAGTTACTGACAACCTGTGAGACAAGGTCGGCGTTCAGTGGCTGGTGTTCTTACCTTTTTGGAGTGTGCAAGGGCTGTGTATCCGATACGGAATGAAGGAAGCAGATGCAGACATCGGGGTCGAATGGAGGCGTAGGAGGCGGCAGAGGAAAGGGATTCGCTCCGGTGGTTCTTAGTGACCGAAGGTGTTTGGCGAACGCTGATCGTATTGAAGAAGAGGTCAGTAGAGCTTGGATCACGAACCTCGAAGCTCTTCGAAGGTAGGTTAGAAAAATATTAAATAAAAATAGCAATAGCAACAATATTTTTTTACCCCTCTCTCGTCGGATGCTCCTATTTCCACCGCCTGTTTTGACCCTGGATCCGAATTGCCCTAGATGCAGGCTGTTAGTTTATGCAGTTAGAGGGGGAAAGACAGAGAGAGGGCCTGTAGTATCACATTATTTGGAGGCAGTATATCGGAAATCACATACGATGTGTAACTAAGCACGCTTTACAGACGGTTCTTGCGTAGGCTGGTCGGAGTGCTGCACGTTATAGAGGCCAGACAGCGTCAGGCTCGGGGCATTAGACGCTGTAAAGATCCATCCGGGTGTGATCTTTGATCTCATGGGTGTGAGGGGCTATATGTTTTTGAACAGTTATGGTTCTCCACAGGCGTCCATTGCAGCGGCTTCCAGGGCCGTCAGGCTCTGTAAATGGAGCTGTTGGGAAGTTAAGTTGTCCAGCAGGAGTGTTGGCGAAGCTTTTAAAGGTGGAAAGGGGGCAACGGGGAGAGAAGATCATTGTCTATAGTTTGGGGCTTTATACCTACATGTCAAGGAAGCATTGAAGGTGCAGCTATTGCAGCTACTGCAGATGTGAGATTGGCTGCTGCTTTCCACGGGAGGAAGGATGAGCACAATGTCAGTGACTGAAGCCGAAGATGGCTTTGCTCCAAGGTGATAAGACGGCGGAAATACACAACGTGAGTGACGAAGATGTTGTGAGATAGAGCAGAACGTTCTGTACAGTACAGTACAGTACTACAGTACAGTACAGTACGTCCAGAGCCGGGATGTCGGCCAGGCCAACGAGAGACAAAAGGACCGGCAAGGAAGCAGAGTGAAAGAGAGTGAAAGAGAGAGAGAAGAGTTGGAAAAAGAGATTTGCAAAAGTTGCTCCAAGTGACTTTTTCGGGGCAGAGCACACGCAAAATCCCGAGAAACCAGAAAAAGCCGGTGGAGTCAACAAAGGAGTGGGACCAGAAATGCAGGGGAAGTGGGTGTGGGAAGGAGACGGGCGAGAAGAAGCAGAAGAGCCAGCCAAAGTACCACTTGTATGCAGTTCTGCAGCACTTGGGACCTCGGGACCTTGGGACCTTGGTGCCTTGAGAAAGCAGAGAGAGGCTTTGAGTGGAGACCCCGACAGTCAGGGGTAGAAGAGAGGAAGGAGCGATGGGTCCGTCTGAGTGGGGGCAGGTTGAAGCTATAAGGGCGTTAAACCAATTCGGGGATGGCGTCTTTCTAGGAACGACGAGAATAGGGCAGGGGGGATGGGAAGGAACTCGCAAAGCGAGCCAAGCCAATTTGGGCTTCCTATCGGACCTCACGTGAGGACAAGGCCGATATCACAATCACATCACGTCTCACATTTCGCGCGTTATGCGTGTAAGGACGGGAATTCGGGGACATTGGAGGAGCATATCTTGGGAAGGAGAGAGAAAGAGGACTTTGAGAGGCTTCGGCTACGCAGGTTTGCCTGCGGAGGAAGGCAGGCAGGAGTCCTTCCCTTGAAGCTCTGGTGGACCAGTTACAGTACTGGCATCCCGCTTTCTGGGGAAGGAGCGGCCCACACGAGCACAATAATTAGGAAAGAGAGGGTCGATGGAAGGAAGGTGATGGCACGAAGGTGGTTTTTCGCTCCTGGTTTGACGTGTGTACGAGGATGTCGCGTGCCTGCTTTTTCAAGAGAAGAGATACAAAGCTATCACGGGGCATTTTCCGCCGCCGCCGCGTTAACCCGTCCGCGGGAGACGGTTTTGGAGACGGCTTTGGAGGGCGGGCGAGTTTTTTTCTTTTCTTTTTCTTTCTTCTTCTTTCTTCTTCCTTTCTCGAGGGGAGGGGGGTTCTTTTCGTGGCCCTTGTTGGATTAGATAACGTATCTTTGGATCTCTGTGAAGAAACCAGAAAGAAAGAGCAAATGGCTTCTCCTTCTCGTCACGGCTTGGTGCTTCACTTTGGGCTGCACTTTGTGCTGGTGTGTTCAGTACTGTGCTTATGGACAGTAGGAGGGCGAGCCCTGCACAACGAGCATCGTCCAGAGCAGATTGACCCTTTTGTGTGCATCTCAGTGTCTACGGCTCTACGCCATGCACATCCTCCTGCATGACACCCTGGAGGAGGCTGACTTTGTGTGATATTTGAAGGCGCTGACCTTCCAGGCGAAGACGAACTGAGGCCAGAAAGAAAGCTAACTAAGATAGTCCAGGGGTCGACCACGCATCGTTCCGGCGCATCGAATCTCGACGAGACAAGCTTCTTCCCAACGTCCGCCTCCATTTTCATGCTTCTCAGCATCGGCTCTTCGTGACGATCCCCGGCCGGCCGCATGAATGTATCTGCCAAAAGTTGTCTTCTTTTATCACCGTTGAAATAAGTTTGCTCGGAATACCTCCCGCCGAACACTCATTCTTGGGGGGCAATACGAGCCCGGGAAGCGGCCCCACTGGCGATGGCAGACGCGGTAAAAAAACTGGGTTGTTGGCCAAGGCTAGCCGACAGGCCAGGACGATTCGTTTTGAGAAGTACACTAAGGGATGTCTGTAACATGGACGGACTAACTGGAGCCACAGCAACGCCAGATCATCACACTCTCGCCTCGGCGACCTGGAGGCCTGTTGCCGTACGAGATTGAAGGAGGACCGCTTGTCGCGGAGTTCGAGCTTCTTTTTCTGAGACCTGGTGATGTGTAACGTGGCCCGAGGTGAACATGATATTCAGGTGGCTGATAACGACCTTCTCAACGTGATGGAGTGGGCATTTTGCTAGCGAGCGATGAATGAATTTGCAGGAGATTGACACACACACACACAGACAGCCTAGAAAAAAAGAGGCTATCCATCTCGCAGCCCGGCTATCCGTGAAAGCACACCCAGAGAGAACGGGGCGGCAAGGTAAGATTGCACTCTGGATGGTTTATTGGAGAGAGAGAGAGAGAGAGAGAGAGACGGAGGGTAGTACTGTACTGTCCTGTTCAATACTGTAGATGCATCCGTCTTCTTTGGGCGATCGACGGCCTGCGTAGCCGAACACCCCCCAGAGGAAATAAAGGCAGCGTTGCAATATTGGCCGTGGCGAGGACAGGAGGGGAACCGAAAGGAAGATGAGTACGGTATCTGGTGGTGAGTATGAGGACTTTTAGGGTCGGGCTGGGTGGGCAATTTCGGGGGATTTCTTTTTTTGGGGGTGTAATCTTAAGATTATCTGTTTACGAGGGAACGTGTAGGACTTGAGAGGGGAAGCACATATACTTGGCCAACGCTCTCGCCCACCCGGCTATTCGTCGTATCAATCGATGCTGTTCCCCTCTCTCGGGCCAAACTGCCGTATCCCAAAGTTCTCGGGGACCTCCAACATGCTGATTGAGAGCTTCCTCAAGCTAAAGCTAGGACCTTTTGAGAGGAGGCTTCTCGACATGTAAATACTGCCAGAGTGCAACTCAAATGATCCAGGGGTTGGGTTCGTCGTGCATAAGGAGACGTACAGATTGTCTGTGGGTTAAGCTGTCTGGTGTTCAGGGTTCCACCAGGAGGAGCTCGGAACCCCTAAATTTTGTGCAACTGTTGCTTTTTTACACAGAGCTGTGATGAACGGGGCCATGGATGGTGACGTGTTCATAAACACCCGGACAGGGCGCTTTGCACAACGGGGGATTCTTTTGACTTATCCCGTTCATCAAAAGAACAAAAAGAAAAGGTGAGTTGTGATATCGATAAAAGAGCTTTCACAAGACCCCCGGACGAGAGACGATGGGGAGAGCGTGTGATTGAGGGAACAAACTTGGAGCAAGTTCAATTTAACGGGGACCCGCGAGGACATGGGTGCGTTGTGTGATTTGTGGTCTTCGGTGCTTCCAGCTATCTCGCAATTCGGGGACGCGGCGGCGGGTGTGTGGACTTTGCTCTCGTTCAGTTACTCGGAGCAACACAGAGGACGAGAAGAGCGTATCGGGGATTCTGGAAGGACATGTAAAGGTGTGTGTGTGTGTGTGTGTGTGGGTGGTGTGGGTGTGCATTTGCTGGGCTCGGACCTCGTCTTCAGTCTGTGATATCCCGCGATCCAAGGTCTGTTCGTCTCGCGCGGATGGAAGGTCTCCCCCGTCCGGAGGGTTCTTTTCTTTTGATGAACCGGGGGCGTGGGTGGGGGAATGGTCGAGTGTACAGTACAGTATCATCCCCGGGCGCGCGAACTGATGCTACGGTATAGCACGGGAAGGCCGCTGTGATATGTTATGCTGGCGCTGGGTATAACACGCTTTTATACAGACATGTGCTACAGTCTCTCTCTTTCTTTGCGGCTTCTTTCTGAGCGGTCATATTCTTTTTTTGGTCTTCTGCCCAGAGCTTCTGGGAGGGGGGGAGGGGGAGGAAGTAATCGTTCGGGGCCCTCGTCAGCATTTATCTTGTTTCGTCGATCATCTGTGCGCGACCACTGCAGCCATCAACACCTAGAGAGAGTTCCCGGTGATTGGCTGGTGTATCTTGACGTCGTTCTCCTTCTTCTTGATCCCTTCTTCGTGGTGTCTTGGAGAGGGGACGGGGCGTGTGTGTAATCTCACTCGGTCTCGATAGCTGGAGGTTCTGAACGAACAGAGGAGAAGAAAGACTGGGCCGAGCAATTTCTGGTGAAGCCATCCGGAACAAATGTCCCAGGCAACCGCAAGTACGGGTTTGTGTGACGGACCGCAAATGTTGAGATGAAGCTGGGGTGGATTTATGGAGACGGACGGCGGCCAGCAACCAGAGTTGCAAGTTTGCGAACGGGCCAACGACTACAGTATGACGGTGGGTTTCCTTTTTTCTTCTTTTCTCTCTCTCTCTCTCTCTCTCTCTCTCTCTCTCTCTTCTCTCCCCTTTCCTTCTTTCGGCGAGAGCCAGGGCGCGCCACTCTATCGAAGCTTCTTCTTTTTCCCCTTCAACCCTGCCTGGGCTGCTTCGTTTCTCTGGTTTCCGGTTGCCCTTTTCATTAGCGAGCCGGGGCGTGGTTCTGTGGTTCGACGTGAAATTGCGGTCCCAGACAATCAATCAAAGGCGAGGGGGAAAATTTCGTGCATCTCGCTTCTGCGAGTTCGACAGGAGTGACGGTTTGCTTTTTGGGTCCAGGCATGCACAGAGACGGGGCCCATCGAACCAGAGAGTCCGGTCTGTCTAATTTCGGGACATCGTGAGATTATGACCATACCAGTAGTAGGAGGTATCTTACACACAAAACCCCCCTGGACATTTCCGTGTCCTCTTTTTTTGCCTCGTCCGTGTTTTTCTCGCCTATGTCGGTGTCAAACAAACAGGCCAGGCCTTATAATGCTCCGGTGATATTGGACAGACGGTCTTTGGGCGGCTGGGGGGCTGCTGTCTGGCTGTCTGTGTTTGACCAGTTTGACGCAGGAGCCAGACTGCGCACCGGCGGGTTTGGAGTGATACGAGAGGCAGAAAAAAAACCTGGATAGGGAACTCCAGACTAGGCTGTTTGCACCTTTAAACCTCTGCTGCTGTATGCGGCTGCTCTGGAATGTGGCTGGCCCCGGGGGCGGGTTTTCGAAGCAGCGGGAAGAAGCGAGAGGGGGGAGGATTCAGGAGCAAACACTTGTTGGGATGACAGGCGGGACGGACAGCGTAGGCCGTCACACATCACTCTCATGCATACTCCAGGTCGAGAGTACTGTACAGAACTGTACAGTACAGTAGATTGGGCTGTCTCTCTGCTGATATTCGTGGAATCTGTCAGTCCAGCACTGGACAGTATGGTTTCAGTCGTAGGTCGAAGTTTGTCTTCGGCCGTCCGTGCTTCCTTCATTTCACGCCCGCTTTTTGTTTCTCGGGAAAGATCGCTTGCACGGACTCTCAAATTTCCCGGAACCGCATTTCTGGCGATCAAATCTCGCTGGGCCCCGACGACCGCAGCACATCGTCCGTCCAACCGGGGGCGACCCACGTCCCACATCCGGCGGTGGCAGACCAGGCAGAACGAGCCATCAAGCTCTTGCAGCTCTCTCTGACGGGGAAGGATTCGTACTCCTGGTGCATCCAGCAAACACGGGATCCGGTAAGCAACCCACTCTTTGCAGTCTCTCTCCCTATCCGTGCAAGATGAGCGGGCACCGTCAGCATTGGAATGAGGAGAACGGGGACGAAGCCGTGGCTCGAGACACACCCTCCCGGGCACAGCATGTGTTGCTGGAAATGAGGAGAGGGTGCTGCTTCTGCTTTCTTTTGCTGGTGAGATTGTGTGGGAGCCGTACCCCGAACCGAGGACAGGAAAAAGGAAGCATACTGGGTCTGAGGAGGGGCGTGTGCTTCTGCTTCTTCTCGCTGCTGGGGATACTTCAGACATATCGGCGTGTCTGACTTGCACAAGCACATGCATTCTGCTCTGCTAGCTGGTCCCGAATATCCAGATATGTTTGCTTTTTCCTGCTCCTTTAGACTCTGCTACGTGGCCGCTGGTTCAATGGATCGCTTGCATGTTCTGAGGACCCAGCATCACCAGCCTCGCTTAGGCTTGCTTTTTCTCTCTCGCTCGCTCGCTCGCTCGGGCTTTCTTTTTTCTGCCGCTTCGCTTTTGGTATCATACGGAGCCCAATATGGCGAATTGCTCCCACGAACACAAAACAAGCTTAGGGCTAGGCTAGACAGAATGGGGCCACAGCGTCCGAGCACACAAACACAGCAGACGTTGGGTGCTTCACCATCTGTGTGGTTGTTCCTTTTTATGTTGTCTGCTTGCTTTTCGTCAACGGATGTCTGTGCATCCCTTCCCACACTGCCGGGTTTCTTTATTATTCTGGATTTTATTCTCCTCTCTTCCCTTCCCCCTTTTTTTGTGAAATGTGAGAAAATATTGCACGCATGCACTAACCAGGGTGGTGCGAGCAGGTTATATACAGGACAGTACAGTATAGTACAGTACTGTACAGAGAGTACCAGAGGAACAACAGCGTCGTACTCTTCTTCACTTCTCTCTCGTCCGGCTGCACCATCCGGGATTCCCGGGCGACTTTCCACCCACTGGAAAGCAACCACTCTTTGAATTGGCTGTGGTTTTCTTTCCTTTAGCAGAGGGTGGTGGTATTAACTCTTCCCGTAGGAAATAGGGGACCACAGCTGTTCTGGTTGCGTGCTGTGCTATCGACTGGGGGGCCCTATATCACTCACGCACGATGGAAAACCCTTTTGCTGGGGGCTGTTTTTTTTCTGCTTCGTTCTGCACGGGCTTTCGGGGTTCCCAAATTGTTGGTTTTCCACTAGGCCAAGATCAGATGCTATCTTTTCACGGATCCAGCTACTGCATGTGCGAGAAGAAAGCCCAAGAAGCAGGATCCAGACCGTGGTCGCCAACACGGGACAGAGGAGCAGCACACACCGGCGTATTACGCGTTGCGGAGGATATATCTGAGATGTGCTAATGCGTGGTTTCTTGCGTTGTGTTAAGAAGAGAGAGGGGTGTTTGTGTGTTCATTTAATGATACGTCTGGTCGACTACTGTACCGTAGACGGGCGTCGCTGGGTGTCTTTTCAGCTTGCTTAAGGTCGTCTTTGACTTCCGGATTTGTGCGGCTATGATCATAATCGCGTTAGAGAGGGTTGGCTGGCACGTAAAACACAGCCGGCACAGTAGGTATAACACGGCGTGGATTACACTGGGAGGGGAGTACACGCAATGGCCGCAGGATACATGCAGCGGTGGCGTTCTGGGTGAGGTGGGAATCCGGCTAGCATAGCACCATGGGACGCGAGAATGGCGGAGGGCTCGTATGTGCAGGTATTATCCAGGAGGGGGATCAGCAAAATTGGATGCAGGACGGTGGCCACCGGCCAGTGTGGGAGCATTCAACATTATACCGGCGATCATAAAACCTCAGAGGCCACAGTTGGCCGTGATGCCGTCGGGCCTGGCTGTATTTGGAGTACGGAGAAGACAACGGGGAAAGTTGACACCCCAGCACAGGTTCTCCAAGCGACCTCTTGGAAATTGCAGCCATTCCCTGTCTCTCATTTCTTGGTCCTTATCTTCTCTCAAGTTTCCCCCTTCTTTCGTCGTCTCTCCACCCAGGATCTGAGATCTGGAGTCGGAACAAGAAGAGGAGCAGGAAGAGGAGAACAAAAATAACATGCTCAGTTCCCCGCCCATTGGCAGTCTAATCAGGAACCGCAGGAGAGACGGAGATAGAGAGGATGGATGCGAGACAGGCGAAATGCTGCTGCCCCCCGTTTTCCCAGCGAGGATGTGAATCCTTCAGAAAGGGAACACGCGCAGTGTGCACAGGGGGTGCAGCCAATCACACCACCGCCACACTTATGTCCTGGACAGGCCAACGGAACGACGGGAGCGTAATCACAGAGGCAGAGAAGGCTGGGTGGGTTCAGAGAACTCGGCCAGAAGTTCCTGGATTTGCCGGATCGGGAGGAGGGAGGGGATACGTGAGGAGTGAGGAACTCACCCCCGCTGGTGAAGAGAGATTCTCGACAAGAGAGAGAGAGAGAGAGAGAGAGACCGACATTGCTTTCACAGCCCCTGCCTTTAATGCAGAGACCTTAGTTAGTTAGAGAGGTGCGTGCCAGGCTGGGCGCTTTGGCGGAGGTGTTCGCAGCACTGCTGTGCACCCCTTCGACACTCTGTCTCTCTCTCTACGGAGTATCTCTTTCTCGATGGCGCGTGGCTGGTCGATGACTACGGTTGGTTCAGCTGGACCTCTTCCGCCGTTGCTGTTGTCTCGGCTCGGCGCAGTGTTCCTCATCCGGCTGCGTGGCCCAATGGACACATTGCTCACGGCCCCGGAACCACGCAGCCGGGCGGCCAGACTGCGGGTCGCCGTTTGAAGCAAGTGCGTGTGTCTGGGCCGACAGCAAACGGACGATACAGCCCCCCCCTCCCTCTACGTGTGATCGGGTGTGAGTAGAGAAAAAGGGCTCTTTCGCTTTCGTCTTGCTTGCATCTCATCAAACAGATCACCCCGGAGGTCGGACGTCCGGAACCGTGGATCGGATGGCTTCCGGTGGCTGGGCTCGCCGGAGGGGAAAAGGAAATTTGCAAGTTCCAGCGCCAGAGGGAAGAAGGAGACTCAGTTGGAAACGCGCGAGACTCTCCTTATTACTGCTCGTTTTAATGTCCCCTTTTCTCCTTGCCGCGTCTTAAATGACTGCTACTATAGAAAAAGAAAGTGGCCAGCAGCCCGTCCACCCGGCGGTTCTGTGGTCGCGGGTGGACGGGGAAGACAGAATCTGTGGGCGAGTATCTGAGCGCCAGCAAAATCAAACCACTATAAACCCCAGACCAACGAGGGCCGTATATTGGGCCGGTGATATTAATATCGCTGAGCGGAGGATCGTACCAGAGTCAGACACTGGGGGAAGAAAATTTGCACGATGGTTCTTTGGGTGTGCTATAGGCCATGGAACACGCTGTATAGTGCGTTACAGAAGCACAAAGAAGGATGGAGAAACAATATGGCCATCCGGAGGACCGGAGAGTCTGGTTGCTGCATCCCGCAAAATCGTCTGTGAGGGTCGTAGCGAGACATGTGCGCTGTGCGCGGTGCTGTGTGCCCGGCTCGCAGCGACTCTGCAAGACGGCCTGCGAGCGCTCGGACGACGACGACGTGTGTGTCGTGGACCGGTACAGTCGCTCTCTGTGGCTCTCTGTCGCCCACACGGCCGAGAGAGGCAGAGCCGTGGATTGGGTTCGTGTCGGCGGGCCGTGGTTTTCTCAAAGTGCCGCCGAGAGGGCGTTTTGGGGCCGTCACAGGGGTTTGGGCGATGATGTCCGGACGTGGCCGCCTGCCGCGGACGTGCCGCGGCCCCGGGGACAAGTTCGTTGGTTGGCGTTCTTCGGACCGCCGAACCACGCTCGGTGGGAAACTGACGGACCACCACCGGCGGGGGGCAGGAATCTGCGGCGGTTGGCTGCGAGAGGAAAGGGCAAACGCGGCCACGACCGAACGATATACTTGGGACCAGTTGCTTTTTCTTTCTTTTTTCTCTTTGGCGCCGCGCACGATGTTTCGAAGCCTCGGCTAGCACGCAAACTCGAACCTCGCCGTGAACACGCGACACGGGCGTATAAGACCAGCGTGATATAGCGATCCCCCCCGCCAGCGCTGGGAGATCCGACCACGCGAGCCGGCGCTGCAGCAGCGGAGTCCCACGGGTTGGGCGGTGCGCTCGGAACTCGGACTTCTATGGCCGGTTAGTACCGTTCGGGCAGAGGCACCGTATATTTGTTTGACACACCTGATATAGCCATCCCGTGAGATTGCGTTTGTTTCGCTAAACCGGCGAAGGGGAAGTCCACGACCCAGCTGTGAAAATTCTCTGCTGCTGGGCCCTACGGCTCGGTTATGGCTGTGCATTTGTTCCTGGAGGGTTTTGGACGGCGCCGTTGCTACGTCGCGGTGCCTTTCGCTCATGGTGACGCTGGACCAGCGGCACAGCCTGGCGATCCGTCGGTTGGAGGCACTTTTTTCTTTTTGCCTGAGTTTGGTCTGATTCTGGAAGCTGGGTGCGTGGTTCCAGCTGACTACGGCAGACATGCTCGGGCATATAAGTCTGTGCAGTATATGCATATATCAGCATGAATATCGATAGGAACCATCTCTTATATCCCGTTCGTGGTGCTGATATGGTCAGCTACACTCGTTTCACCTTGGAAACCAACGACCCGACCTTCCAGAGACGAACACCGGGGCGGCGGCGAGGACACAATGCGTGCTTCGGGGGAACGCTGCGACATCGCCGATGGAACACTTCAGGTGTGGGTGTTTTCTTTTCTGCGTGGAGTGGGAGTTGAGGGATGGACACCTCGGGGCGAGCGCGTCCGGAGGGCCGGGAGACGCGTAAGGCGATGTGCACAGACACTCGCGAGATTTTTTCTTTCTGGCCGTCGCTGATATGGACTTTCCCCTTCATGTTTCAAGATGTTGGTGGTAGTGTGGTGGTGGCATCGGCTCCAGCCATGGTCGATGTGTGAGAGTGCCGTGGTGATGAGAAAGTCTGAGTTGATCACCGTACGGCGGGCTGACGAGCGGAGCCCCGTCAACGCCACCTGGGTGCGGTCTGAGGTTCCCTCGGTGATCACAAGCAAGCCCAGCGAAGGAAGAACCTCAACAGGATATTGGATGCGTATTGGCAGACAACAATGCCGCAAACCGGCGGTATACAGTAGCTTCACACATAGCACACAACGAAGCAGAAGAAACAGAAGTGTCCGATCGCGAATAGTTCTGGGACCATGTACATACATAACGCGACAAAGTCCGGCTAACTGGGGATACCATACAGTAGAACGCCGGCGGGAAGAAGAACACCAGAAAAACACATACAAGGGAAAGTCAATTCCCATCTAGCCCAGAAAACAGCACACGAGAGAAAAGAGAACCTGCTTGAGAATGAGGAGATACACGGAACCAAAACAATGAGATTATTACTGAATATGTACAGTCTGTCCCAGAGGAGAAAAAAAAAACAAGAGACAGCAAAAGCAGAGAAAGGAAGTATATATATGTATAACGCCGGGTGGAATGATGATGGATGGAATGCAAAGAGAACGATAAAAAAGGAAGAAAGGCCGGGTATGCAAAGCGGAAAGTACTTTCTCAAAGTACCCTCTGGATGAGAGCAAGATGCAGCTATAGGCAATGAGCGTAGATGGCAATGGAGAATAAGAGCGCGTAGATGGAGTTTGTGAGTGACGACCGATCACGGCTGCGGTGGCACGTTGCCAGAGGTCTCCGCTGGCGCCACCGCCGGAGCCAGCACCGGAGCAGGACCCTGCGCAGGATTGGCCGGCAGCCGCGCGTCAAACGACACTGCCGACACAATCTCCGGCCGTTTCTTCCGGCGCACCGTGAAGAAGCTGCCGAGCGTATCGCTGAGGCTGCGCGTGCGCTGGCGGCCGGGCGTCAGCGCCCCCTTGGGATCTGAAGGGCCGGCGGCCGCCGCCGCAGCACGCTGCGCGGCCGACCGCACGTCGTCGGAGCCGACGAGCGGGTCGAGCAGGTTGACCAGCAGGTGGTGGCCGTCGCGGCCGGACACGTCGCCCAGATCCGGTGCGTCGTCGGCCGAGTCGTCGTCATCGTCGGATGAGTCGATGAACAGGCTCGCGCGAATGCTGGAGCGGATGCGCCGCAGCGACGGGCGCTGGAGCAGCGAGGGGTCGGGCCGGCCGCGCAGCGTGTCGGTCATCACGGCCGATACGGCGGACGAGAACGGCGAGGCCGAGATTAGCGGGCTGGGGTAGGCGCGGCTGTGCGGGCGGCCGGTGTTGGCGCCCGAGGGCCGCGGCGTGGTGGGGTCGGTGAGGTTGCGGGCGATGTTGGAGGTGGTGGGTGTGAGGGGCTCGTCGTCAACCGAGACGGCGGAGCTGGTGGTTGACACTGCTGCGCCGTCGGCGTTGAAGGCCTTGGCGGTCGGGCCGATTTCGCTGGCCAGGGCCCCGGGCGATGCCGCTAGCACGTTGGAGGTAGATCCGCCGGTCAGGTCGAAGTTGGAGTTGTTCCACGGGCTAGTAAGAGTGAGCTCCGGGTCGAGCGACGGAGTCGGCTTCGGCGTGGCGTTGGGCGGCAGAGCGCCCAGCGGGGTTCTGGACGTGGGGATGCCGGTGTCGGCCTGTACCGAGATTCGCTTGTGCGAATGGTCCATATGGCCGGTCTGCGAGTTGCGGGACGACCGAGACGACCGGCGAGACAGAATTGGCGCGGCCGGCAGCAGGCCCTGCTCGCTGGGAGATGTCAGGCCAACAGACTCCTCGGTGATGACGGCCGACGGCATCTGGAACTCGTACTCCTCTTCGCGGCGCGGCCGGCCGCTGGTGATCAGGAACACGCCGTAAAACGTCAACAGACAACCGCCGACGAACTTGAGAGTGCGGACGAGAGTGGTGCGCTCGAAATCGCGGTACAGAACGGCACTGCCGACGATGACGCAGAGCGTGAACATGACGAACTGAATGGGGATGACCTGCGTGGAGTCGAAGCGTTGCAGGGCGCGGTTGAGGTAGCGGATCTGCATGACGGCGGTGAACAACAGCACGGACAGCAGGAAGTAGGTGAGCGGCGAGGTGAAGACGCCGAGCAGGGTCGACGACAGCATCGACGAGATGCCCTTGGTGGCCAGCGCGGTGTAGCCGCCGAACAGGCCAACCAGGGCCAGATCGATCAGGATGGTGCGCTTGCCGTAGCTGTGGCTGGCCCACATGAGCAGGGCGATGAGGCTGCCGGTGATGACGAAGTAGATCTTGAAGCCCAGCGCGGTGATGGCGTCCCAGATGTCGTGCGGCATCAGCTTGGTCTCGTCCTGGCCGGCACTGAGCACGACGGTGACCACGCCGGCCACGGCGATCACCACGCCCCAAAAATCGCGCGCGCGGAACTTCTCGTGGAACAGGATCGGCGCAATCACGCAGTTCGACACTAGCGCCACCACGCCCAGCGGCGACACCAGCGACGCCGGCGCAAAGCCGTACGCCAGGAAGTTGCCCATCTCGCCCAGCGTAATCAGCACTTGGCCGAGCCACCAGTACGGCGAGCGGAGGTATGACGCGCCGGACGCCGGGTCGCTGCCGGCCGGGGCGGTACCGGTGGCGGCTGCGCTAGGGTTGCTGCCGTTGGCCGATGCCGGTAGTAGGGCGTCGGATTCCTCGTCGGGGATGTAGTCGGGCGCGTAGTGGTCGGAGTCGGGGACCGGCTTGCGCGGGGCCGTGGGGGAGGGAGCACCGTTGTGTATCGAGCCATAGCCGGACGAAGTGCCATTCGCCGGGCCGGTCGACGCCGGCGAGCCGTTGTGCATGCGGTTGGCAAAGGCGAGCCGCTCGGCCTCTTTCGCCTGGTGCCTCAACAGGGTGCGGTCGCGGTGTAATCGCAGGTGGGCGTATCGCTGCACGTTCAGCGCCAGGGCGATCAGCACGTTGCCGCCGATGGCCGTGGCGATGCCGATGATCGGCGACCAGCCCATCGGCCCGTCATCGTGGTTGTCGGGGGGCGACGGCTCGCCGGGCTCGGTGCCGGCGCGGCGGCGGAGGTCGGTGACGGCGAGGCTGTTGGTCCATTCCAGCGCGGCGGCTGCGAGCGCGGTCGCAACCGGGGCGGGATCTCGGGGAATCATGTAGAATGTGGCAGAAGCAAGCGGAAAAAGATACACAACAAAAAAACAGAGTCAAAAGGGTTGGGACGGGCCGCCCCTATAGAGAGGGAGGGACACTCTAAAAGAACACAAAAAACGAAATGAGTGACGATGCTTATTTATCTCGCTATCAGGGATATTCCCACACCTAAAGGTCTCGGGAAAGAAATCACAATCACGCACGTCTCGAGCCGAGGGAAACTGCAAAATGGCTCGAGAAGATCATTGAGAGTTAGTAAAGAGAAGCTGACGACAGTTACAAAAAAGGAAAAGAAAAAAAAAGGAGAAATGAAGAAGACGAAAAAGACATGTGCCAACAAGAGAAAAAAAAACGAAAAAAAAAAACCCCGTGAGATTGAAGATCATGGAAGATTGCGTCTCTTCTTCCTCTCAGAACTTCCCATTGGGCTGCCAAATTGAGACGATTAAACCCGAAGATCCTGGCAGGTTGCGTCAGAGGCGATGTGATTGGCCGGGGTAAACTTCGGGTAAGACTGGCAGGTCAGGAAATAACCCTAAGAAGCTGTCGTCAGGGTTAGGCACCAGTAGTGATGCAGTGTTGCCTATTTGAATGCGGTGAACTGGACGCAATGGACGGTATCGAGATGATCAGGTGCTGGAGACTCTTTTTAAAGAAAGTCCAGTCTCCTCGTGGCATACGTCCCCTAAAATTGTGTGCCCAACAGGGTCGACTTCTCTGCTGCCAGGTTGACCGTTTTGAGAAGCTCGTTTCGGCACATTGTTCTGCCGACTTACGAGCGCTCTGGACTTTTACGAGGACCCCGAGCCACCTTGCCTGCGATTTCTCGGGATGCTCGTATCGGACGGCTCCAGATGTCGACGGAAATCCACTGCCTTACAGGACCCGGCGGAATTGAGGTACGGTGAAGGGGAAGGGGAAATGCACCACGAGATGCGATGCGAGCGGAACGAGCATCGCGCAAAGTGAATTATACCGGCAAGGCAGACTAGTTCAGCCATAGGAGATACCGAAAAGAGAAGTATTAAGCTTGTTGTATCGATAGTGCGCGGCTCATCACAACCGCCTAATTCGTTATCTTCAAAATGAAAGTTAAACAAGAGACCCCCCCTGATTGATATCCCGGCTCCAGAAGCTCCCTTTCCCAACAAGAAGAACAAATCCCCACACCCCCAGCCGGTCCCGCATTCAAAAACAGAGTAAACAGACATGAGGCGAAAAGACAACTTGAGACAGTAAACAAACAGGTCCAGACACATCAAGACCCGAAAAGAGGCGACCGACTACTCCTCGTCGGCAACAGACTCGTTCACCGTATCCGGCACCACCGTCCCGGAATCACTGTCCTCCTCGTCGATGACTTCCGCCGTGATGTCTTCCTCATCCTTGATCTTGGTGGTGTTGGCGCTGGTGGCTTCGGCGGCGGCATCCGACGTCGCCGACACGCTCCGGCTGAAGCCCCGGCTCACGCCGCGGCCAGCGCCGGCTGCCTCGCCGAGGGAGTTGACAATCTTGCCCAGGCTGACGTGGATCTTGTACACCGCGTTCCGGCTCGTGGCGTCGCTCAGCACCTTGCTGTCGACCGCTTCAGAGACCTCCTCGTACAGCTCTCGCAACTTGTCTTCCGATGAGAGCGGAGATACGTAGAGCTTGCCCAGAAGGGGTGCCAGGATCTTTTTCTCGTCCTCTGCAAGAAAAGAAAAGTGTAGTGTTAGATATGGGCTCCGTCGCAAAAGAAGAAGCCGTGAGCGTGGGTCTGTCTGTCTAGACATGGGGGAGATACAAGACGGACAAGGCTGACTGCTCTTACAGAGGGGGTAACGGGGTTAAGGGGGTGAACAACTTACTGCTGAAATTTCCTTGCAGCCGCGCCAGAATGCCCGCCGCAAAGTCCAGGTGAATATCTCCGTTGACATGTTTGCGCTCGCCATCAGCGGCGCCGTCCGCATTGAAACACTTGCGCGGATCGGTCCAGTCGACCAGACACGAGCCAATGGTGGCCATGCTAACCATCTCCTCGCCCACATCGGCGTCGTCATCGTCTTCGAACGCATCGCGCACGTTGATCAGCGCGTGCAGCGCATCCAGCGCCACCACGCGCATCAGGTCCTGGTTCTCCGCCCGCGAGAAGCAGAACACCGGCAGGAAGTAGTTGAGCGCCTGGCGCACGCTCTGGTTGGCCGCCGACGCCGGGTCAAAGTACGCAATCACCAGTGTCTTGAGCAGCTCGGCCGACACCTCGGTGTCGGTGACGACGCGGCCGAGCAGCAACTTGGACACCGCAAGCGTGGCCGCGGCTTGGACCTCCGGCGCGCGAGAACCCGATCTAAGGGCCTTCACGTACACCTTGAGGATGGCCATGTTGTTGGTGAGCAGCTGGGCGCCGTGCACGTTGAGAATGTCCGTGAGGATCTGCAGCGCCGTGATCTGAAGAGCCGCGTGGCCCTTGCTGAAGAAGTGCATGAATAGCGTCAGGTTCTCCTCCGCTAACGCGCGGTCCAGCAGGGCGCACAGGCCCAGGCACACAAGGCCGCGCTCGCGCACCGGCGCCTCGTGGCTGCGCACCGCAGGGACCACCAGGTTGTTCAGCATGGCAACCAGGTGGTCGTTCTGCTGCAGACTGCCGCCAACATTGGTGAGCATGCACTGAACTATGTGCAGACACTTCATGTTGATGACGATTTCGCGCAGCGCCTTCTCGCGGGCCTCCTCCTCGCTCAGGCCGTTGGCTGCGCCCCCAGCCCCCAAGCCGGGGGTGCCGTCGCGGCTAACTTCCGATCTAGCGGAGTGGAAGCTCTCTTCGGCATCCTCGGCCGGCGGCTCGTCGACGATGGTATCGTGAACATCGGCCACCGCCTCCAGCACCACACTGCAGAACTCCCGCTCGCCGGCCGCATCCGACGCGCAAATGTCGCGCAGAACATCCACCGTAAGCTTCGTAATCTCATCGGGGAGCTCGGGAATCGACAGCATCTGACGGAGCAGAGCAAACATCTTGCGCCGGCCGACTTCGTCCGAGTAGTCCAGCGTCAGCGCAATGTGCAGCAGCTGCTCAACAATAAACTCCTGCTCAACCGTGTCCTCCTCCTCCTCGTCTTCGTCCCCGGTGCCCTCCATGTTGGCGATTCTCTGCAGCGCATCAATTAGCGCCTTGACGTAGCGTTCAAGGTAAAATGCCAACCGTGTGACTTCGGGAAGCTTCTCTTCAACCAGGGAATCATACTTCCCGTCGGCCTTGCAGAACTCGTTGAAACTGCGGGCAATGAACACAGATTCAGCCGACAGAGTCTCCCAAAACATGTCATCAAAGACCACCGATGTCCGGTAGTCAGGCCGGCCCTCCCAAAACCCCTTCATAGCTTCCAGCGCAACTCCATCTTCAACGCCGGAGTTAACGACATCGATACGCTCCAGAAGCTCCAGAAGCGCATCAAAGCTGGGTCCCGCCGGCTCGGCTCCTTCGTCCTCGCCGGCCTGCTGGGTGCCAGCGCAGTCCTCGATCCACCGCTCGCGGAAGAGGCGGCCAGCGGCCTTGCGCACAGTCTCGTCACGATCCCGGAGACCCCAGCGCAACAGCTTCTCTCTCATAGAGAGTGACAGGTGGCGGAAGTCTCCAAGAGCCGGGAGAAGCCGGGCATAAACCGCCCGGCGAGTGGCCGCGTCTTGGTCGCGGGCGCGCTCAAGAAGGTAAGGGAGAGTGTTGGGGAGAATTGGGAGGTTGACGAGCAGTGACCGGCGGACTTCGGCACTGGGGTCATTCTGCAGAACCTGCAGCAACTTACCCAGCAGGCCCTGGTCAGCTCCGTCATCATCGTCGCTCTCGTCAGAGTTCTTCATGCCGTCTCCGATATTTCCGGCCAGGCGTCCTAATCCAAGGACGGCCTGGGCGCGGACCATGGGCTCCTTGTCACGGACCCGCTTGAGAAGGCTGCGGCGGATCAGCTGGAAGAGACCGTCGTCAATAGCGTCGAGAGAGTTGACCACCTGTGACAAGAGTTGTGTTGAGCGGTAGCGGACAAATTTGTCCTTGGACACGAGGAGCGGGATCACCACCTCCAGCAGGCCGGTGGTAAGTCTTGTACTAGGCGTTTCCGGCATGACGGTGGCGTCTTCGTCGATATCTCCGAGCAGTTCGTTGTCCTTCTCGCTGGCATGGCGCAGGAAGAGCCCGACGAATCGGATGAGCTTCTCGCCGACCGACTCGGTCTTCTTCACCGGCATGATCCGGAGCACGCAGCGGGTGAACTCCGTGTTGAACATCTCCTCGTCAAAATCGGTGGCCGATGCCTTCTGCGGGTTCATCGGAACGTAGCAGCATGTTTCGTGGATCTTGCGCAGATTGATCACGAGCTTTCGGTGGGTGGCGTTGGTGCGCTGGGCATCGTGGAAGATGGCGCAGATCTGCGGTCGCAGGCCGTTCGCTGGCGGCTCTTCGGGGACATCAATGGCTGATGATGAGGTTCTCGAGTTTGTCGATGACCGCCCGTTGACTCCGCCGGCCGGACCCTTCTGAGACCCGGCGGCGGAGCTTCGCGAGCCTCGACCGGAAACCCGAGCTGGCATCTTGGTGGGGTGAGGATGTGGTATTGCTGGATATATGTGGCTGGTTGGTGATAAAGATACTGAAAGCTGGAATAAAAGCGAGGGGACAAAGTCAAATCAGGAGATCAGTTTATATCGTTTCTTATGATAACTGAAATTGAAATCAAAGAGGGGTTATTGATCCTCATCTTCATAGAAAAAAGGTGAAAACACGTTAGAGACAAATCAAAATAAATGGTTTTGTTTACAAACTTCCATTTAGGGGTTAGTGTGTTTTCACTTAACAACGGGAGAATACCGGCTATATAAAGATAAACATGATAAGAAAACTCCGATAAGAGATAAGCCACTATCAGCTAGAAACTTTTGTGGAACGGGGGTTTTTTTTTTTTTTTTTGCCATTTGCTCTGCTCAAACTTCATTTCGCTTCTTTGTAGCTTTTCTTTTCGCACAGAGACTAAAGAGACACGACTTTCTCCCTCTGAATTTCTTTGACATTCAGCTTTTTATCTCACTAGCTGGACACTGTCAACTTCAATATGTCTAACTTTCCCAAAAATCCTGCCGGCCCTGGAGCCAAAACCCTGAAACGAAGCCGAGGCGAATCGTCTCAAGAGACCTCGACCGCCGCCGACAAGACCGACACCCAATCGACCAAGAGACCGCGAATCGAGGCCAACCGCTCGCTGTTTGTGCGCTCGCTGCCCACTTCAGCTACCAATGAGAGCCTGACCGAGTTCTTCTCGCAATACTACCCCGTCAAGCATGCCACAGTCGTGCTGGACAAGGCCAGCAAGGCGAGCCGTGGATACGGCTTCGTTACGCTGGCCGACCCGGACGATGCGAAGGAGGCCCAGGAGAAGCTCGACAAAGTCAAGTGGGAGGGCAAGGTTCTGCGGCTCGATCTCGCTGATTCCAGACAGCGTGGCAAAGAGGCCGATGTGGGAGTGCTGCGCAAGCACGAACGGATCAAGGCCGAGCTGGAGGAGGCCAAACGTCCCAACAAGCTGATCATTCGCAACCTGCCGTGGAGTATCAAGACCTCTGACCAGCTGTCCAAGCTGTTTCAGAGATTCGGAACCGTCAAATTCGCCGATCTGCCCCAGTCCAAGGGAAAGCTCTCGGGATTTGGCTTCGTTACCCTCCGCAAGCGGGTCAGCGCTGAGAATGCCATCAACACCGTCAATGGCATGGTTGTCGATGGCCGAACCCTGGCCGTCGACTGGGCTGTGGACAAGCAGACTTGGGAGCAACAGACCCAGAAGGGTGAAGAATCCACCACCACCGAGGACAAGCCCAAGAAGGAGAAGAAGGCAAAGCCGGCACAGGAGGATGCGTCCGAGGAGGATGACGAGGATGAATTTGCCGGTATGACTCAGGAGCAGCGGGATGTTGCGGCCTTCCTCAAGAACCATATGAACGACCTGGAATCCGAAGATGAGGATGATAAAGACAAGGGTGAAGACGAAGATGAAGAGGATGAGGAGGAGGATGACGACGACGAGGACGACGACGACGAAGCCGAGGATGAAGACGAAGAAGACTGGGAGGATGATGAGGATCAGAAACCGGCTAAACCGGCGAAGTCTCTTATCACCGACAACTCGACCACTCTGTTCATCCGCAACCTCCCGTTTACCGCCACCGACGACAGCCTCAAGGCCTTCTTCGCGAAGTTCGGTGCTGTGCGTTACGCCCGAATTGTCGTGGATAGAACCACCGACCGGCCCGCCGGTACCGGCTTTGTGTGCTTCTACAACGTCGACGATTTCAAGGCGTGCCTGCGCGCTGCCCCGCACGTGCAGCCTAAGCCGGCCGGCGTCAAGCACTCGGTTCTGCAAGACGAGCGTGTTGATCCGGACGGCAAGTACACGCTGGACGGACGGTTGCTGCAGGTGTCGGCTGCAGTGACTAAGGACGAGGCCACACGCATGGCCGACCAGGGCGCCTCGGCCCGCCGTGAGCAGGACAAGCGCCGGCTCTTCCTGCTCTCGGAGGGTGCGCTCGACACGCGCTCGGCGCTGTACCACGCGCTCTCGCCCGCCGAGGTCAAGATGCGCGAGGCCAGCTCGGCGCAGCGCAAGAAGCTGGTGCAGACCAACCCCAGCCTGCACCTCAGCCTGACGCGGCTGGCGATCCGGAACATCCCGCGCAACGTGGCGGCGAAGGACCTGAAGGCGCTAGCGCGCGAGGCGGTGGTGGAGTTTGCGAAGGATGTGGCGGCGGGGCGGCGGCAGCCGCTCTCGGCGGAGGAGAAGGCGCGGGGCGTGCAGGAGGCGCGCGAGGCCGAGCACGACCGCAAGGTCAAGGGCAAGGGCATTGTGCGGCAGGCGAAGATCGAGTACGAGACGGCCGAGGGCTCCAAGGCCAGCGAGAAGACGGGCGGCAAGAGCCGCGGCTACGGCTTCATCGAGTACTCGTCGCACCGCTGGGCGCTGATGGGCCTGCGCTGGCTCAACGGCCACGAGGTCGAGGACCCCACCGACGGAAAGAAGCGGCGGTTGATTGTCGAGTTTGCTATTGAGAATGCGCAGGTCGTTGCGCGGCGCCGGGCTACTATTGTCGGCGGTGCTCGGCCTCCCCCTGCTGGTGGCGATGTGCGGGCGGAGCGGGCTGGCGGCGATCGGGGTGGTCGTGGAGATCGGGGAGGCCGGGGCGGTCGTGGCGGTCGGGGTGGTCGGGGTGGCCGCGGGGATTGGGTTAGCCATGGAGATCGTGGTGACCGTGATGGTCGGGGCCGTGATGGTCGCGGGGATCGTGGAGGTCGCGGAGGCCGTGGCCGTGGCCGTGGGGATCGTGGCCGTGGAGACCGCGGACATGGAGACCGCCCGAGCTGGAACCGCGCCACCTATAAGCCTGAAGCGGCTACTTCAGGCGGCGCCGAGGCACCCGCGGACCGGAAATCCGACCTTCAGCGGACGTTGATTTCCCGGAAGAAGCAGATTCGGAAGAAGAAGGCGGAGTCGCGGGGCTGAGCGTCAGCATCCCTGTTTTTCTTTTCTTTTTTTCGTCTTTCTTTTCAAGTGCATAGGGGCATCAAGCGGAGCATAAGAGTTAATAAAAGTTTACGGTGATTTGCTGATATCCATGAACTGGCATGGTGATTTGGTGGGAGAAAAGAACGTGGCCGTGTTCGAGACCCAGAGGCTATGGAAAAAAGGCAAAAGTAGTTGTATGTGTGAATCTATAGAAACCCTGCAAGCCGGACTTGTAGGCATGTAAGAACCCCTCAACCCTCCGTCCATTTAAATCAAACCGCGTGAATGCGGTACAACACCCAGCCCAACACCACATCCACCAACAGATGCTGGCCGAGGCTCCAGCCCATACAATACAGGTACTTGGGCGAGAACACGGTCCAGATGAACAGATGGGTGCGCAGGATAGTGCACGCCGCCATGACGAAGGCGATGGACAGCGCCACAAACACGGTGCGCAGGGCCAGGTGGCGGGCGAACGCATCCGGATCGACGCGGGCGCGGCGCGCCAGCAACATGGCGGTGGCGGAGGTCCAGTACAGCGGGCCGGCCCAGTTCGCAACAAAGGTCAGCACGCCGACGGCGCCGACGTTGAAAGAGCTGATGCCGTTGTAGCCGCTGGACAGGTCGATCGACGAGATGGCGTTGGTGCCGCCCCACGCGAAGAATGCCGTGTACTGCATCAGGATCGACGTCAGCGTGGTCTCGGCCGTCGACAGGCGCACGGCGCCCAGGAATGCCGACTGTGTTTCGAGGAGGAGCACGAGCGGGATGTTGGTTGCGCGCGACTGCGTCATCGCGAGCAACGTGATCAGCCGGTGGAGGATGCCCCCCCCGGTTGACCGGAACACGTCGTCGCCGGTACCAACAATGTATACCACGTAGGCGACCATCTCGGCCATTGTCAGGAAGATGAAGCGGGCTTGGGCAACCAGCGACGTGCCATGGGTGATGTCGGAGATGGCGCGCACGGTATCGACCACGAGTTCGGGCGAGTCTTCGCGGGTGAACGCCAGTTTGAAGTTCAGGGCGGCGATGGCCAAGCCCGAGCACAGCGCGAACGAGATGGCACTCGGTAGGCCGACGGACATTTTGGATGCGAGGCCGAGCTGGACTACGACATACGCGACGGCGACCAGCGTCCACAGAAGCGTGGGGTTAGGCGCGAGGAACGACTTGACGATGTCCGGGTTCCCGGCGAATTTCTGGCCGGTTTGGTTCCAGCCGCGCTCGAGGCGGGTCGCGGCGGCGGCGAGGACGCAGAGCAACGTCGCGGTGAATGTTTTCGAGCTGGATGAGGAGGGAAGAGCGGTGGCTGTTAGTTTAGGTAGAGAGAGACGCAGCAGGGACGGAGAGAGCTGACCTGCTCATATGGCGTCCAGCCAGATATGCAAGCCAGGCTGACGAGGCCCAGTACCAGAAGTGATGCTCTTCCTCGATGTAGCTGCTGGCAAACATCATGATGCCGTAGAGCAGAGTCATGGAGAGGATGGGGAGGATCTCTCGGACCGAGTACATCGACAATGCGCCGGCAACAGCGAGGCCACTGGCAGCGATAGCAGCAAGCTGGCCAAGAGCAAGTCTGCTCATGTCAAAGTTGCTCGCCATGCTACTGAGCAGATCTTGGGCTTTGCGGAGCCACTGAAGGAACAGTTAAGAAGACATGAAATCGTCAGTAACATTACATGGAGGGGTAAAGGGGCCTCGAGACGTACGGAAGTAATCTCGGACATGGCCTTGTCGTCAGCCTGTCCAGACTCGGCCGCCGTCTCGGTCAAAGCCCGGATGCGGGCCCAGCCACAGGCGAGCTGGAGAGAGTCGTCATCGGTATCTTTGCATACATCCGCTTCGGCGCCGAAAAACAGAGTCTCGTCAAATGCGGCGGTGATGATGCCCAAGATTTGCCGAGCGTTGCGATGCAGAATTTGCATGCGGTCGAGGCCTAGAGAACACACCATTAGCTCTCTGATGTACTTGTGCAGCGACATGTTGTTCGATGGATAGAATAGAAGGCCACTACTTACTGCTGTCCCACAGAGCCAAGAACGTCGGAATCACCGAACCCAGGTTGTTTCTCGGGACGGGGAATCCGAGAAGCGCACCCAATGTCGGAGCAATGTCCGACTGTTCGACGAACGAGTAGTACCGAAAGTCTTCGGCAACGGGCAACGGCGCCGTTTGGCCAGCAAAGACGCCCTTGAACTTGGGCGACAAGAATACTAACGCCGGAGACGTCTCGCCGGCGGACGATGCTCCGTGGTTGCCGGCATCGTTCATTCCGTGGTCGCCGCAGAGGACAAGCAGGGTAGATTGGAGGTGGGGCTCGGACTGCAGAGAGTCGTATATCGTCTCTACAATGTTATCCATCTCCTGTTGCTTGGGTAGCATGTGCGAGCTGGTTTGACTGTCAGTTACTGAATGAGTTCGGTAAGCAGGTTAGGAGGCACGTACCTTCGGGGGCCAGACTTGTGGCCGATATGGTCGAGTCCCAGGTAATGGAGAATCATGGTATTCCAGTCCGAAGCCTCAAGCTCTCGGGGAATATTTCGAGTGACGTTGTGGTCGACCTCGGTGAAGTCCTGAGATGGAGCATGTTAGATCAACCGGGCGTTCCCACTGCTTCCACATCACTGAAGCAACACTCACAGCGACAAAGAAACTCGACGTTCCATCGGCACGGTCAAAGGTGTCCGGGAACAGTTTCAGCCACGTATCGTCGCCGAACATGATGGTCTTCCCGGATTTCTTGGCCTTCATCTGCGCCAGCCACGTGTCTTGCGAGGCCAAGCTCGACGACTTGTCACCTTCGTCCACATTGAGGATGACGTCGAGAAACGACGGAATAGATCCGGTGGTGATGGACTTGATCCGGGGCATGGTCACGGTGGGAGACCGTGCATAGGCAGTAAACGGCACAGCACCGCCGTTGCGGATCAAGCTCTGCGTGAACTCGAAGCCGGTGCCTTCGGCGTATACAAAGTCACTGGGCGGCGTTAGCATTGGCCCGTATATCCGGGACTCCCCGGTCATACATAGAGCAGAACAGGGCTCGAGGAAGACAGCATACCTTCTCAGGGCATCGACAACCATGAAGATAACCTTGTCAAACGGCGCCACCGGCGGCGGCCCGTATGGTAATGATTCATAGCGGGCCAGACCAGGCAAAACCGGCTTATAGGGGAAGAAGCCCGTGGCAAATGTGAGGATGGCCACGGGGATGAGGATGTTTGCAACGGCCACCAATACGGAGGCCCTTAGAGGAGCCATAGGAATGCTCCGGTCCGGGGATACCAGATCGAGATTGAACAGGGTGTGTTAGGGCAAATCCCGGAGCAGCTCCGGCACGGTTGGGTTACAGCGAGTGGCAGTGAGGCAGGCGGAGCTGGAAGCGCGTCGTGTCCATGGCTTAAGCAGGTCGACGGGCTGCAATCAGCATCAACGAAGCTGTCCGGGAAGTTCCGTTAGCTGGAGATGCAATTGGGAATTGTCGAAAGTTGAAATGGGGTGTTTGTCTAGATATGGGATACAAACGAGAGACATCCCCTTTCGAGATCCTGGATCGCAGTTCACAAGGGTGGGAAAGTTGCCAGCAAAACCGGCCGAACACGAGTTTACGGGTGTAAGCTTGCTCGCACTGTTCTGGATTCTGGGAGTTACTGAGGGTTTTAGACAGTGTAACTCCAAGCGCGTGCACCAGCGCACACTGTAATACTGACCCCTAGCTAACCCTAATAATCAGAACAGCCGTCATCGATGAGATGCGGGATGGACGTCAACGACAGTCACAGATCAGAGAGTACCGCAAAAAGAAAAGGGAAATTCATATATATTTCCTAGACCCTAAGCCCAAAGACATAGATCCTGAAGTGAAACGCCATTCGAAGATTCGTAAATCATGAAGCAGACCGCCTATGACAGAAGAAAAGAAAGAAAATAAAATGCCCACAAACGAACGCCAGCCCGAAAAGAAACCCCTTTGAAAGTCCTGGTCAAATGGATGTACCCCCATATACTCAGTAGAACAGTCAGAGAGGATTAGTCTGTTCACTTCTTCTGGCTGCGCGTGCGGCGGTCGGTGTATTTGGCAAAGACAATCTTGGACTTGGTCTTGCGCCGCTTCTCGACCTTCTTCGACTTGGAGTGGGTGGTGGACTTTTTCGAGTCGACATCCATGGCTACAAGCGGGAGAATTGATATGTCAGTCTAAAGTGCACCACAGGAAGTCCAGAGAACCGCCTTGAGGAGAAGATACTGTGGAAAGTCATCATACCAGCACCAGACTCTTCCTTCTCAGTCTTTGAGGTCTCGTCTTTCGAGTCTGTGACAAAGTTCCATGTTAGAAATCGGGTTCGGTGTTTCCATAGCCAGCGAGTCCTAAGACGAGCGGAGGTGCAGAGTCTCGGTGAGGCTCGCTCGGGTTACACACCAGCAGCAGGAGCAGCGGCGGTAGCCTCATCGACCATCTTAATGTCTTGGGCAACTTCGGGCTTCGGCTGCTCGGCGAGCTCGAGGAGCTTCGCTGACAGACGCTCGGTGCGGGCAGACTCTTCAGGGCCGAACACGTGCTTCTTCAGCTTGCGGTTGTTCGCCTTCACGGTGTTCGATCTTGCGCTCTTCGCCATGGTTGCTGAATTGGTCTGCCGAGGTGTGGAAAATGTCGGGCTAGGCTCGGAAGAATAGAGCGGTGATGGTCGGGCTGGTGAGGTCAAGACAGAACTTGAGGAAAGGATAAGAATAGCTGAGAGAAAGGAGAGAGTCCAGTGGTTTGGTTTAACAAGTGACCTTTCCAAGATGAAGTGCCAGTGGCTGACAGAGAAGGAGGGTTGTGCAACAAAGAATTTTTGCTCTATGGCTTATCGATAGCAGTGGGCTACTCTCCCTCTCTCTTCAGTCTTTTTTCAGTTCTTTTTTATTTAAAAAATAATAATTCAATGTTCCCTTCCCTTAGGGGCTTCTCCAGCCAAAACCCTTGTTCTCGGTCACTAGTGACAGCCTTTATAGGGCATGGAAGTTTCTTTCACTCACTATAAGGAAATCCCCCACCAGATAGAACAGCCTGTATTTTCTGCCACCAATCACCGCCTTGTTGTTCCCTTGGAAAGAGCCTTGATTTTTTTCTTTAGCCTGCCTTGGCTCCTTCCTGGCCTTTTTTTTTGAGGGAGCCTTATGTTAAGCTGATGATAATCAATCTACTAGATTATTCACATCGTATCTTTTTTTCTTCTCCTCCCATATGTGTTTTCCCTCACGACACAACCCTTTTCTATTTTTCTCTTCATCCAAGTCCCTAATCCTCTTTTTCTCCTCTTTCATCCTGACAACGGCCCTCTTGATCTTCTTCCCTTCGGAACTCCAACCCTAACCACGACAATCTCTCCCATATTTCAAAAATCTACACACCATCTATTGCCTGCACCATAACGATCTGCGATTTCTGTGGGTGCATGCCTCGGGATTCTTCTATTTTTCATTCATTTGACATTGCCTACGAACACACCACGATCCTTCAATCACGATTGAGCCAGCTGTCTACAGCCGCCGCCCTTCCACCCCCGGGTACGCCACCCGAAACATCCGTCCCAAGTCGATTCCAATCCGGGTCACGTCCTATTGCCGGCCTCTTGAAGGTCTCGGGTTTTGAGGCGACCGTGCGCGTCCACGCACGCGTCATTCCATAAGTGGTAGCCATAAATCACCATGTCGACGCAATTCAGCGACGATGCTGCCGGCCTCATCAAGCTGGCCCAGAACAACCTGTTGGTCCGCCACCTGAGTGCACTTTGCCAGTCGTACGGCCTCAGCAAGACGGGCGTTAAGGCAGACCTGCAGAGACGAATCGTGCAGCGTATGTATATCCCCGGATGGCCCGACCGGTGATATTCGGCAAAGCTCTCAGAGCTATCTTCATCTCGTTGGTTGTGCTTGTGCTGACGAAGCCATCGGTGTTTACTCCTTGCCCCATAGTCATCCGCGAGCTGCTGGCCGACCACAACATGGCCGTATTCTACGAGCTGGAGAGGGAAATATTTGCCTATGTTGGCCTCCCTCCAAAACAACACACTGTCACGCCTGCTGCAAAGCCTCAGCCCCCGCTAATGTCGGCAGGTGCCACGACGCGCATGCTACCATTTCCTCATGGCTTCAACAACCCCGCCATGACTGGCCGCGATAATGTTTACTCGCAAGCCCATCACCGCTCCCAGCCAAGTATGATTTTCCTCCACTCAACACCTCACCCAGAAACCATCACCATGCCCAGAAAGCCGAGAATTAACAAGAAGTCGCGTGCTTTCTCTCTTGCAGCTCTCCGGTTCAAGAAGAGCCCGTTCTACGAGCTCCGAACCCAAATCGGCGATGTCAAGACTTGTGAGAGTAAGTTGTTCTGGTCCTTTGGCGATCTCCCGCCCCGTTGTGCCTCCCCTCAATGCTAACGCCCTGTCGGCCCGCCCTTCTTCCCAGTCATGTCGCAAAACCGTAGCAACGTGACCGTCAATCTCAAGGTCAACGATTATCCCGAGCTCCAGAAGAGCATCAACGACTCGACCTACCGAGTGCTCGTCTTTTGCTCGCAAGAGGCCGACGGTGTCCAAGACGTTGCCTTCCCGCACCAATCGGAGCTTCAAGTCAACGGCGACGATGTGAAGGCGAATCTGCGGGGCTTGAAGGGCAAGCCTGGCTCGACCCGCCCGGTCGATATTACCAGCTTTCTCCGCCTGCGCTCGCAGTACTCCAACAGCATTACCCTCGTCTATGCTCTGACTCTCAAGAAGTTCTACTTTGTCGTCTATCTATGCAAGACTACTCCGGTGGCTGATCTGATTGAGCGAATCAAGTCTGGCCAGAGAATCTTGAAGACCTCTGTCATCCGAGACCGTAAGTTGCACTAGTGACTGTTAGAGATCATATCTCTCACCTACTGACTGATGGCTAACGTGTTCTTCCTTGCTCCTTTTTTTTCTTTCCTCCCACACAGTCACGAGACAAGCCGGTGATGCAGACATAGAAACGACCTCGCAAGTTCTGTCTCTCAAGTGCCCCCTCTCATACATGCGTCTGGAGACCCCGTGCCGAGGTCTGAACTGCACCCATGTGCAGTGCTTCGATGCGACATCGTATCTGCAGCTGCAGCAGCAAGGCCCTCTCTGGCTGTGCCCGATTTGCAACAAGTCAGCCCCATTCGACCAGCTCGCCGTTGATGAGTATGTTGGCAATTCTCTCCCATTCCCTTGACCCGGGTCCCTTCGGCACGTATATGTCATTTCGGTAACTAACTTGCTCCCGTTTACTCCAATAGCTATGTCAAGGAGATCCTTGCGAATACCGGCACATCGGTGGACCAGGTCACGATCGAACCTGACGCAACCTGGCACACCGGTGAGCAAGCGGAGTCCAAGGTCAAGTTTGAGCGTGAGGCCACGTCGGGCTTCGATGACGATGACGACGATGTGGTGGCTCTGACCGATACCCGGGCCACTCCCAATCGAAACCAGCACGGAACTCCCGCCTCGATTCGTCAGACACCGGGTGTGGCCGCCTCCTCCGGGGCTGTTGGCACTGGCGTCAAGCGCACGGCCGTGGTCATCGATCTCACGCTCTCGGACGATGAAGATGAAGAGCCCGCTCGGCCCGCCAAGCGACAGCAGCTGTCGTTCAATGGATTCCAGTCCAGTGCCTCTCCGCCCATTGCGAACATCGGTAACGGACATGGAAGCACCGATCACAACAGCGGCAGCAGCAACAACGTCTCTGCCACCCCGTTCAGCACGGCGGATGGCAACGGCATGTCCCCGGGCTCCGGCTCTGGTGGAGGCAACGGGTCGGCAAACTCACTTGATATCGATAGCATTGTCAACCCGTTCTATTACTAACCGTCTTTGGTTGCTACAGAGTATAGGTCTGCCCCTCTCCCCACCTGTCTTGGACATAAGGCTAGCTAGTTAGCTACCTAGTCTTGTGTTTTGTTCCTCGCCCCTTGCTCATGCTCGCCGCCCTCACTCCGTGACTTTGGGAACGAACGTGAGGCACATCACGGCGCTCATCTCCATTCCCTCCCGTCCACAATCCTCACTATCCGCCTCCGCTACCTCTTCCCTCCTCATTACCCCCTCTCTCTCTCTCCTCTACCGTCCTTTTATTCGGCGTCATTCCTACTGGGTGGTACTTGCACATACAGGAGCCAGGAGTTTGCTCGATTGTTTTTTTTTCTTTTCTTTACCGTCTTGTCATAGCTCCTTCTCTAGTCTCTCTAGCTCTTGAGTCGGTTCTTGTTCTCCAATGCCCCTTGGGGTTTGGGATTCGAGAGTCTGTCTCCAGACTATGAATTATGTACATTTTCCCTCCCACTCTGTTTTCGGTTTCCTTCTCTGGCTTTTTTTTTGTACGGGAGAACCACTTTGCTCTCTCCTTTCTCTTTTGCTGTCCTTTTAAACTTGGTGATGGGGAATTCCGGCGTTCTAGGTTAAGACGGGTTTAGCGATGGGATCACTTGCTTCTTGCTTTTTTTTGTGTATGGCATGGGAATACATAGTTGTACACAGGGTCCTTTTTATTGAAGCTGGCTTTTTTTTTTCTTTTTTCTCAATTCGTCTTGAAGTGTATTGCATCGTAAACGTGTGTAAATCCAGAAACAAGATCGCTCTTCGTAGCCGGTTGAGCATTGGCTTCGTTTCCAGGTAACTGAACGACTGGCAGACGGGCATGTAGTTGCGGTCACGTGACAGCGAAACTGCACTTAGCCCAGGATCTGTCCCACGATAAACGGCGAACCAGCTATCGACAAGACTGGCACAAGTTCTCACAAGCTATTCTCGCGATCGCATTCGACCCTTCTAAATCTTCTCCTAGTTGCAGCAGCTCCAGACTCCGACTCGAATACCGCCGACCGTCGTCCTCGCGAATTCCCGTGTGTCCCTGTTCCCCCCACAAGCGAAAATCGTCGTCCTGATTTCCTCGATTCCGCCTGTACAAACGCACGACCAGCTCGACGGCCTTCCATTCTGCGGGTGTCGGAAGCTATTTTGTGAACTTGAAGAGTTTTGAGAAGTACCCGTACTTGCGTACAGGTCGATAATAGCTTCCCGCTGCAGCGTTCTCTGAGGGTCTCCGTACCGTACGAAGAACGAGAAACCTCCGTGCTGCGCCGATCGATCTCCCGGGCCGTGAATCTTTCTCGACACATCCCTCTCTAAATACCCACCCACAGCCGAACCAAACGAGGTCTTCGAAAAAGCTCCCGGGACACCAGAGTAAACGGGGCAACACATCCGCCC
>LNGL01000013.1:91067-103446 GCA_001510565.1 Knoxdaviesia proteae | reverse complement strand
CCTCTCCTCCTCCCTCCAAACCGTGGCCTCACTCCCCCCGCGCGGCCCTGTTCCTTTCCCCCCCCCCTCCACCGCATCTCTTCACCCCGCGGCCTCGAACCATGTCCTTCGAAAGCGCAATGCCGCCGTTCAACGCGTCCGACCCCACGGCCAGCTTCCTCAGCGCGTCGTGCCTAGACTTCCTGCTGATCGAGCTCGTGCCGCTAGCGTTCCGGGTGACCAACGCGGTGGAGCCCGCCAGCTCGCGCACCGATGACGCCGACGCCGACGCCGCCGCCGCCACCACCAGCTCCACAGATGGCGCCGCGGCGATAGGCGATGCGGCGGCCGCCGCACGCAAGCTGGACGAGGAGGAGGAGCGCGACGCGGTGTTCTACCGGCTGGAGTCGCTGGGGTACCGCGTCGGCCAGGGGCTCGTGGAGCGGTTCTCGAAGGACCGGCCGCGGTTCAACGAGACGCTGGACGCCATCAAGTTCCTGTGCAAGGACCTGTGGCTGCTGGTGTTTCGGAAGCAGGTGGATAACTTGAAGACGAATCATCGGGTATGTCTGCGCTGCTTGCTGTGCGGTGGGAGTACATGAGTGCCGTTTCTAACTTAGTGTTTTCTGTGTTTGTAGGGCGTCTACGTGCTAACAGATAACTCGTTCCGGCCACTCTCGCGGATGAGCACCGAGGCTGGCGGCCAGGCTGTGGTGCGCGCACAACCCGTGAGTCCCCTACTCTCGCTTCCTCCTCTTCCTCCTCCTCCTCCTACTTCTCTCCTGCTGGCCACCCGATCTCTTTCGCGGCCCCTATTACGTCCCCCGTGCTAACCCTTCCTAGTTCCTTTGGTTTCCCTGCGGCATCGTCCGCGGCGCCCTCGCCGCAATGGGCATCACCGCCACCGTGTCCGCAGACACCAGCGAGTTACCCAGCGTAGTCTTCCAGATCAAGACGGTGCCGGCCAAGTCATGAACAGCCGGGGGAGACCGCGGTCGGGTGGCGAGAGAGTCTGTTGTATCATGAGCACCTCCCCCGTTTGCTGCGGGGGAAGCAAGACATTAGAGCGAACGCATGTGATTGCAAGCCGTTCGGCGGTGTTTTCCGAGCTTTGCGTTCTTATTTTATAAAACGGTCAACTATTTCTTTTTCGTTATATTTTCGTGTACTTTTTTTTTTCTATTTTTCCCCCCTGCGCGGCGCAAATTCAATCACCTTTCTCGCTTCTTCAGTTATGTGTCTTTCATATATATGTAACCGTTAAATCCTCTGTATGCTAGAAGCAAAATGTCCCGTATGTCCACACCTTGCCGTGTCTCGCTACTCCGAAGTCCACAGCTCAGTTCAGTTGCTAAGAAACAATGAAAGATGGAAAACATGCAATTGAGATATGTGCAACCCTAAGAAGATCCGCCTCATTCGACTCGATTTTGTTTTTGGGGGTATTGAGTGTATGTATGAACTTCCCACAGACCAACCCTTGCTTCCTCCACGTCGTTCCGTTTTCTCGTTCACTCATATCGTCCGCCCGAAACGTCCGATGCAGTGCTGTGGGTGTGTCCGTTTCTCAGCCGGGGGGTGAAAGGCCGTCGGTCCCCCGAAAGAAAAAGCAACTGATGAAAAAACGCAACAAGCTTACAGCCTAATATAAGTGAGAAAGAGAGATAAATGATCAGTTACCAGCCACAACACAAGCAGAAAGGCGTACAGTCACTCGCAAGCCAGCTATTCAGAGACCCGGTTCTACTTAGATCCCGCGTGGAAAAAAAAAACGAATTCTAAGAGAGTAGCTAAAAAGCCGCACTTCTAAATCTTAACCCTCAGACCAGTCCTTCAATGGTTCTTCTGGTGGGGTTTCCGTCCCTACGGGAGCAAAGCGAGAGAGAGAAAACACTCTATGGGACGCACACGCGTCGATCTTAACATGAACCGGGTTCAAGGCGGAATGGTTGTTTCATTTACTTGGGGGTTTGGGGAGTTATTCACTTTTGCTCGGCAGGCTTGTTGGCGAAGGCAATGCCCTTCTCAACGTTGCCCTTCAGACCCGCGATGGCAGCCTCAAGCAGCACCTTCTCCTTGGCGGTAACATCGCCAATAGCATCAATGGCCTTCTCGGCACCGTTGACCTGTTACGCGAAAATAGACATGTCAGTAACTGAAAGACGGGAGTTAGAGGCGACTTGTCGTCATGTCCACTTACACCAAGCTCGATGGGGACCGAGAAGAAGTCGACACCGGTCTTCGCAGCAATCTCAGCTCCGCCGGGAACACCGGGGAGGTAGACAAAGCTGGGCTCAACGAGGCCCTTCTCGCCCTTGGCAGCGCGCAGAACCTTCTCGGCAAAGCTAGAGACAGAGAAACCAAAGTTAGGAAACAGGTACACCCTTGAAAAAAGAGCTTTGGAGGGGAGAAAGGAATTCAAAAAAAAAAAAGAACAAGTCTCGACAAAAAAAAAGTTGTTCGCATTGGCTTACCGGAAACCAGCAAAGGCCATGGAGAGGGTGGCCGAGCCGGCACCGTCCTTGGCCTTGACGACCTCGTCACCACCGAACTGGACACGGTTGACCAGAGCGGCGTACTTGTCGTCGGGGATGGTGACGGCGGGGGTCACCTTGCTGAAGATGGGCACAATGGTCTCGCCCGAGTGGCCACCAACAACGGGGACGGTCAGTTCCGACACCGGCTTGCCGGTGATCTCGCTAACGAAGGTCTCGGCACGGACGATATCGAGGGTGGTGACACCGAAGAGGCGCTGGGCGTTGAAGACACCCTTGGCCTTGAGGACCTCTGCGGAAATGGGGACGGTAGAGTTGACGGGGTTGGAAATGACGAGGATGAAGGCGTTGGGAGCAACCTCAGCAGCAGCCTCAATAAGTCCCTTGACGATACCGGCATTGATGTTGAACAGGTCGTCACGGGTCATACCGGGCTTGCCTGGGTTAGGGAGGCGAGAAAGGTGTTAGTAAGACAAGGAGCCCGCTGTAAGGAACCACCAGGAAATTAGTTATTCCAGCATGGGGAGAACTCACGGGGAATTCCAGCGGGGATGACAATGATGTCGGCGTCCTTGAAGGCAGCCTTGACACCCTCGTTGGGGGGGAGGAAGCCAGTCACGGTAGCTTTCGACGAAATGTGCGACAGATCGGTGGCGACACCGGGGGTGTTGACAACATCGTACAGGCTGAGCTCATCAACATAGGGAGAGAGCTTCAGAAGCAGGGACAGAGGCTATTTAAGCGGGAAGTGAAGAAGCAGCAGCGCGTTAGTTGTTGGTCTGTAAAGAGATAGCCGAGCAAATAGAAGTGGAAGCTGCATACCTGTCCAATGCCACCAGCAGCACCAGCAACAACTATAAGAAGGGAAAGAGAGCCATATTAGTCAAGCTGCAGCGGCAGAGAGCAGAGAATGAAGCTTAGTGGAAGGCTATGGAAGCTTTCAGTAGTCACTATACTGAAGATGAGAAATTAAGCACTTACCGGCCTTAACCATCTTGATTGTGTTTAACCGGAGTGTGAGTCAAAAGAGGGAAGAAGGAAGGATGGTGGTGAACGGAGCTTGAAGTTGCAGGTGATAAAGGAGGGAGGAGTTGGAATATGGAGAGAAGAAAGAAAGGAAGAAGAAACGGGAGGAGAGAAAATAGGAATAGGAAAGGGAACCAAGAAGAAAAGCAAGGGACGGGAAGGACAAGAGGGTTATAATGTTACAAAGCCGGGATATGATAGGTGTGTAGCATTAGGTGCTCCGAAACACTCGGGTTAGTCAATTGTGTAGTAACAAGGTGGGATGACGCGGGGCAAAATGGAGTTGGGAAGGAGGGACCTGGGGAATGGCCTTGCCTTCCGGAATGGGGGGGGAGTCAACAAATTCAAAGCCGTGCTCTTCACATTATGTATATAGTATGTCTCTCTTCCAGCAGCATTGAGTAACAGGCTTCGTCCACAACAAACACGCCAATGAAACCCGGACCTCGACACACGGATGTGGAGCGGGTTGTCACATTGGGGAAGTACTGTTTGTATGGGGGCTGCTGCGAAAAGGTACGCGAGTGAGGGGCAAATATCTGCCGCCAGATGAACCCCACCACATGCTGCAAAGAACGAGAAAAAAAAGAAAGAAAAAAAGGGCACATGTAAACCACAAGCACGCACGCACGCCTCGGACTAGCCCAAGGTCCGGACTGGTCTGCCGGGTGAGTGAAACAGGGCGGAATACTGCAGGTGTTGGGTCGTTGTGACTTGGTGAGAACATTGAGTGTTCGTACACCACGGGTTGGACCCCCGGCAAGCAACAGTGTTGACGTCGTAGCTCGCGGCTTCCCCATCGGCTGTCCCAGCTGGTTCCCAGAAAGTATCAGAATGTTCCGTGGTACTCTTCTCAGCCCCAACCTCGACATCCGGGTAGTAAGAGTGTGGCGCATCACGTTATCTTTTGTACCGGCACGGGGAATCAGCCAGTCCCGTTCAAGCGCGCACGCTCAACCGGAAGTTCCGTGGCTGTCTGAAGCACATGAGGCACATGAATTATGGACTTGTTTACAGAAAAAAAACTTGAAAAGATTCCGTTTCTAAAAACGACATGAATGATAAGAGTTGGCGCGCGCTCAAGTGCGCAAAGTGTCGAAGACCCCACGAAAACTTCTCGCTTGGGCCGAAGCTGCCCCGGGATGGAATCTCGGGTATCCGGGCGGTGGTGTGTTGTCCCAGTGTCGTCTGTTGACTTCCGAAGCAGGTATGACCTGGCAATCACTACTCTCGCCTGTTGCTTCTGCCTTTTTATCTCTGCCTTTTTATCTCTGCCTTTTTATCTCTGCCTTTTCTTTTTCTTCACACATCCTCAACCCTCGTAGTCCCTCCTCCAGTCACACAAGCCCAAGCACGTGAAGTCTAGCCGTACCGACGCAAATCTACGCCCGTGATAGCCGTCCCACATCGGTGGTCGATCCATTGTGTCCCTACAAACACACATACACACACACTGCCATCCGCGCGCACGCGCCTCGGCTCGGTAAACCGCCAAAAATTCACACCCGTTCTCGTCCTGCTCCACTTTAAACCCCAACGTCGTCTCCGATCTGGACCTGTTCCCGTAACCGACGAGCCTTTTCATGTCTGCTTGGCCTCCGAGCTATTCCGAGAGAGCCTCATTTTCTTGCTTCCCTGCCATTTGGCTGCTCAATGGGCCAAAGAGTTTCCACTTTGGCGCTTAGCCGCTGGGCTCTTTGGCATTCTTCTTCGATCCCTATCTCTCCGCTTCGACAAACCTCCGAGCAGAAGCCGCGTGAATCCGGAAGGTTCTCACGTAGAAGCCAATGAGCAACAGAATCACATTTTTTGCCTATGAGTCCCTCCCCTATCAGTCACATTTTCTCTCATGGACGTATATACCCTCTATAGAGAAGAAGTGGGTGGGTATGAATGGTTTCGATGTTTTTAGTTTCCTTTAAAATGCCATGCATGGGTCCGTGATGTTGACTCTGTTGGATTCGTCCATCCTAATAAAGACGACACCCTAACGGTCAAGTCATGAACTCCGTTATCTCCTTCCCATCCAGCACCTATCCGGTCCCATCAGATGAATCTGGGTACAAAAACACCACCCCCCACGTCTGATAGTTTTATATGTCACGGAGGTTTGGCTTCGCTCTGAGCCTGCCTCAGATCGACAACAAAAAGACAGAGGGAAAAACAAATGAGAAAAAAAGGGGGACCGCCAAACACGTGTCTAACAGACAACTTGTTTCGCTAGCCCATCAATATCGCTTTACCCATCATCAAACGATGAGGTTACACATTTCTTTTCGCATAGAAACGGGTGGTCTATCGCATTTACTCGTCGGCCTTCTTGGCCTTGGCGCCACGGGGCTTGGCCTCGGGCGTGGGCTTGGTGGGCAGCTGCGAGTGGCGGATGGCGGAGGCACGCTGGACAGCGGCCTGGCGGAGGTCGGCGCGGTAGCCGAACTTGGCGGTCAAGCTGGCAACGGCCTTGTAGGTGCTGTTGGCAGAGAAGAACGGGTACCAGTCAGTGTCTCCGGTCAAGCATGCGATGTGTGTGCGCTGGCAATGGACAGCTAGGGGGGAGGAGTTCGTTTGCAAGAGCCAGCACGACACGCTGAGAGAGAGAGAGAGAGCGCGTGTGTGTGTCACTGCGTTGGCGAGAGTACTTGATGCAGTCCAAGGAAGATGACATACTTGCGGTTGGTCTTCTGGGCGCTGAAGGTCACGGCGGTGGTCGACGACGCGGGTTTCGAGGCAGCCGAGGCCTTCTTGGAGGTGACGACGACACCTCCCTTCTCGGCGGCGGTGACACCGACGGCCTTGTCGTTGACGAAGCCGGCGTACTGAATGAGTGAAACGAGCAGCCACAGTTAGCATTTCTCTGTCAGAGCCTCTCTCTTGTCTCCGCTGGTTCCCACACAAACACCGGGCCATGCGGAATGTGCCCGGGCCGGGAATCTCGGGCGGAATCTCGGGCGGAATCTCTCACCTTGCGGGAGTGCACGTTGGTCAGGTTGAGGGGGTCGCTGGAGAACTGGACGCCGCCGGAGGCCTTGCGCTTCACGAGGAAGGCGTTGCGGGGGCCTAAATTGGCGAGAGAAAAAAAAATAGGCAGAGGTTCAGTCAGCACGCCGATTGAAACCGGAGGAAGAAAAAAAAATCTCGGCATCGTCCGAAGTCCGCGGTTTCGACAGATCTCGCGCCGTCATAGCCACCGTGATCCGACTCTAGGGGGGTTTTTTTTTTGCGATATCTCGACGGTCGTGGGCTTGCGCAGGGTTGGATTTGGGCAGCTACTTACGGACAACCTCCCAGATAACATCGGCCGACACGTTGCTTGACGACATTGTGACTGTTGTGTGAGTTTATGAAGAAAAAAAACGAAGGGGTTGAGGGGTATGAAGAAAATCGTCGAGAGGAGGTGGTAAAGTGGTGATACTTGATACTGGACCAGAACAACTTTTGCTACTGCACACACACCACCATGTCAAAATTCCCCCCCATTGATTGTGGGATTTTTTTGTGTGGGCTGGCTTTGCCCTGTTAGCATATCCTGACCCATTGGGGCTTGACGCCATCATGTGTGGCGTTCCGCCAGCCAGCACCTGACGGTCTGCCAATCAGCCCACCGAACAGGTCACGAGATGGACCCTAACAGACCCTAATTTCTGGGCCTGCTGCAGGTGATTGGCCGGGTGCAGTCAAACGGAGTTTGCTCGTACAGATCCTTGTAGCGTACGTAATGCCGCATTCCCCTTTGCCAAGCGGGCTGAGGTGTCGAAGCATGAGAATCAGCCCAGCAAACGGGAGCGAGAGATCTCTTGTCGCAGCATTTAACTTTTGGGGGGCATTTTAAATACTATTTCTCCCCTCCATCCATTCTCTAATTTCTTCCTGTTGTGGCATATAGCTTCTGAATAGCGAGCGAGAAGAGCGGTCCTGTTCCTATCGCATTTTTTTCCTCCTCCTTCTTCTTCTTCTTCTTCTGTCAAATCACGTCAGCACGGACGTTCGCGTCGGGCCAGCACTTCGCAACCCACCCCGGACGAGCCGGCCCATTGAAGCCCCGAAACGAACAGCGAAACCCCTACCAAAGAACGAACCTCCGGTGCAACAACCCGTTGTTTCCCACCCACACCCACACCCAGCCCACACGCACGCACGCACGCACGACACACACCATGTTCTTCGCATTCTCTGTGTTCGTGTTCTTCGTGGTGCTCGCGACCGCGCTGTACTTCACGCGCGCCGCCTGGCAGCCGAGGCTCGCGGACCTCACGCTGCCGGGCCGCGACTACTTCTACTCGCGGCTGCCGACCACGTTCCACGGCGACGCCGAGGCCGGGCTCAGCAGCGCCACGTTCGACCTGAGCGCGAACATCGAGGACGGCGACGGCCGCGCCGGGCTCGACGCGCAGGCCAAGGCCGAGATCCTCAAGATCATGAAGAAGCGCCGGTTGCCGTTCGATGAGGCCCGCAAGGTGTACATGGAGAACCGCTTCAAGGCGAACGGCATCGGCCCGGATGGCCGGCCGCGCGATCCGAAGTTCGTGAGCTTCTCGTAAGCTCCACGGCGGCGGTCGCCGGTGGTCGGGGCGGCAGCTTTGGATACCCATCCTTCCTCTTTTCCTTTTCCCTTTCGGCATATTCCTGTCACATTCTCGGAGGTCCCTCGTTGAGCCACTCCCCTCTGTAATCACGAATCCTCTTTCGAACCTGAGCACACTCCCCCTCGGCTCTTCCCCTGAACACATACATTCACTTTCATCTCTTTCACTCCGTGGTATCATACGAGCACGGCTTGGTGGGTTGGTCGAGTTTTCCCCGGTACCACGTTTTCCTTTGTCGTCTATTGTGCGATCATATCAGTTTTGGTACCGGAAGGGGATTGCGGTTACGGTTCCTCTATTTCCAGTCTCATCTTTCTCTGCCTATTTTCTTTTCATTATTCTTCTTTCTTCTCGAAGCGCCCCTCTCGTGTCTCTTTTCTCCTTCATTTCGCTTTCCAGAGGTTTTTTGTTTTTTTTTTGCGTCTGTTTCCTCTGTTTCCCACTCTTCATTGCGTCGTTTCTGCTCTTTTTCGTTTAATCTGGTTTTGCGTGTACGCATGCAACTTGCACTTCCGAGTTGAAGTCACCTGTCTCCCTGTTTTCCTTTGTACAATCTCTGTCCTGCCTTTTTTCCTTCCTTGTTCAAGTGCGATGAATGTTCTCAGTTAATGCCAGTTCAGTATATATGCGCACAAAGTTTCATTCGAGTTTCCGGTCGCCAGGTCTCCTTTCCCGTAAGATCATCCTGTAGCTAGCAGTTGTTACCCTACATAACCGTCACCGTAGCAGAACAAGTTGCATTCATATAGAGAGTATGTATTATATATATGTATTTAATTGAGTGTCCGCAAAATGTACATGCAAGATATGCCAGTCCCTCCTGAGAGCAAAATGAAAATGAAAAAGAAATCTAACGCCAGGACATTATCGCAGCCATCCACTGTCTGCAACTTCCTCAAAAAAATGAGCAACCGCCATCCTTTTTTTCTTCCTTGGGGGGGCCACCAAAGAAACATATCTATATGCAGCCCATTGAAAGAATGTAGAAAGTTCATACAGACGAGTTCTGCCGCAAATGAGAGATAGAGGGGTAGAGTGGAGGTGATCGGTAAGATGAAGGGAGCCGTACTCCATGCAGGAATACGGCCAAAGAATAGTGTATCCAAAAAATTGGATAAACGAGCCACGATGGCTCGTTTGAAAGAGAACGTCTATTTGGTCTTCTTGTTCTCGAGCGGGTCATAACTGCGGTCGTCAACGCCCTCGACTTCCACAATGGTCGAGTCAACCTCCTTGGCCTCCTTGGTCCAGGTCTTCTGCGACATTTTGACCTCCTTCTCGAACATGTAGGCCTCAGGAGCACGGTAGGTGCCGCCAATGCGGTCGACAAGAGTGGTGAACTGGCCGTAGTTGACCTCGAATTTGGAGTGGTGCAGCGAGTGGCACGCAGCACCATTGACCACGGGGTTGTTGGTGAGGTACTCGCCGTCGTGAATCATGATGGTCCAGAAGTTGACGAAGACGAACAGAGCCACCGAGGCCGCCTTCTGCAGCGGGAAGATGAAGGGGAAGATGTGATAGGGCAGAGACTGGAAGTAACCGTCAAAGGGGTGGAAAGCATGGCTAGCGTAGGGAGTGGGCATGATCCACTTGTGGTGAGGCTTGTGCAAGTGCTTGTAGACAAGAGGGTGGTGAAGGCCGCGGTGAATCCAGTAGATCCAGAAGTCGGTGAAGAGCAGGAAGAACGGGAACTGAGCCCAGTTGTACCACTCAAAGGGGGCCTCGTCGAAGGTATCGTACAGCTTGCCGTATCCGCGGACCTCGGCAAGGAAGACGGGGGCAGTGAGCAGAGCCATGATCGGAAGAGCCTGGTTTGTCTGGGCAATCTCCAGGGAGATCTGGTTCTTGAGGAACTTGGGGTGGTTGAGGGTGCGCTTGTCGAAAATGAAGACGTACGACAAGGTGGCGAAGATGTAGTAGGTTATCAGACCGAAAATCCTAAACCGGGAGAATGTGTGCCATTGTGGGCACGGGAAAGATTAGCCCATGGGTTCCAGTTACACAGAGAATGGCAGTTCAACCACCCTTCTCAACAACACATAAGACCTCCGAAAGGGGGGGGTTGTGTTTGTGTGTTGTAAAAGCGCGTACCATGTTATCATCGTCAGCGAGATGAACTGTCTGATGATGTGATCTCTCGCCCACGAGCTCTCATATGCGGCCTGCGAAGGCTCGATATAGAGATATGAAGTTGCCGGCTTGTACTGCCATGAGTGCTGCACGGTCAGGTTGGACCCCAAAACGGTATTTGGAGCTGGCAACGCCCACGCGTAGACGTAGTCGCCCAGATAGGCGTCGACGACCTCCAACACGATATCCATGGTTGCGGATCGAATGAAAGACGAATATGAAGGAGTGGATGGGAGCAGTTGGCTGGAGAAAGAATGAGGGAAGAGCAAGTTCGTGCAACCTGCGGAAAAAGGTTAGAAATTACATGGAGAGAAGAAAAGAAAAAACTTAAGCAGGAAGGCGATAGATAAAGGAGGGCCAGCGGCGAATAACGCGACAGATAGGAGAAAAAAAAACAAAATTGATCGGTTCACTCAAATATTAAAATGGACTGACTTACTTAGTGGAGATCTGGCAGGGGGTCCCGTTCAATTGAGCGTGTCATAGACAGAGGGACTGTCTATGACCTAGAGAGTATATGCGTGTAAGTAGGGGAACTCTCGATTGGTGAAAGGCCACTAAGATGCTGGTGGTCCTTGCGTGTTCAACAAGGAAGAAACAGGAAAGAAAAAGAAAGAAAAGAGGAGGAAAAAAAGAAAGAAGTTCAAGAGGCAAATATCTTGCCCAGAGGGGGAACGGAAGCTATTTGAAGAAACACGGAATCAAGAGCAGACGCGAGCACCGGATCAATGCAAAGAAGGAAAAGGGACCCTGGTAACAGAGATGCAGCGTCGCAGTTACGAAGTCAGAGGAAGAGAGTTGCAGGAAGGGGGGAAGAGAAGTCCGCCCAGACATTATTCCTTATCAATCAGTGAAGTTCCCATCCAATTGCCTGACCCGATCCACAACTGTGCCAGTAACAGCCCAGAATTTTCCAAGAGAACGCAGCATCGCACACACAGAAGAATCAGGAAAACACGCTGCCAAATACGTGTACGAAAACGAGAACGGATGATTTTTTCTGGAGCGATCGGACGGTGTGGCGCACTGTGCCGATCTGCTCGTGGCACTGGCGTGGCTTAGGTCGCCATGTACCATGGAGTATGCGGAGAGCCACGCCGTAGCGGCGGGTACCTTTTTCAGGGGTACGGTTGCAAGTGCGTACAGTGCGAAGTTCGGATTTAAGCCGAAATGCGAGGGCCCGACCTTTTGACGGGTTATTTGCCTTGTGCAAGGGGGGAAGGAAGAAGCAGGAAAAGGGAACGAAGAAGAAAAAGAAGAAGAAAAATCTCGGACCACACGGATGCTTCAACTTCCGTGCCTATTGGCGTCCATCGTCTTGCTTCCTTGCGGCGGTTGTTATTGCCTGGAATCTCCAAGCCGGCTGCCCACGGTGTACTCCCAATCTCTGGCGATGCGGTCACTTCTTGAAATAGTTCCCGAACATGCCACGCTCAAGGGGTCTCATTGGCTCTGGTGAACTCGTTCCGATTAGGTCAGCGCCTGAAGCTTCCCATAGGGGGGACTTCTTCGAGAACGATGCTAATCGTGCTGGAGGGCAGTCCTCGTACTCGTAGGATGTACTGTACTCATCATATGTTGTGTGTACATAAACAATCATGGAGATGATGGAGCTATGGACCCATACGTAGGGCATCCAGCATCTCGTTCATGGAATCGAAGGGTCGAACGCACCATCTACTGCTTGTGACTTGACAGCACTTATTTCCGTCGCCGGCTCTTCTATGTCCGTTCTCGCTGTCCGTCGTTTATCGCGATAGCCCCCCTGTTGTTTTTTTTAGTCCGTTCTGTTTCCTCGCCCGGATTCGAGGCAAATTATGTAAATTCCCGAAGCTCGCGGTTGTGGGATGCTCCACCTGGCTCGGATTTCCCAGAGCATAACACGTCCAACTAACACAATGCAATGGCTCTCTGACAGTCTTCTGGTTCACCTCCCTCTTCGTGCACATATGTATGCCATATATCGGTGCACTTTCCCCCCCCCTCGATGACATCGTCCCATCCTTCTTACCCCGAATTCGCTTCCGTTTAAATCTTGCAAAAGTCACGCTATCTAATCTCCCTCTCTCGTATGGGTAAGGTAACTTCGCATTCCCTCGCCCTTGCCCGAGAAAAAACACTTAGATTCAAGGGCGTCAGGCCAAAAACCCCCCCCCCCCCCCCCCC